>CAUYRH010109455.1:0-60201 GCA_963574655.1 Perodicticus potto | reverse complement strand
AGAGCCAAAAGAAAGTTTGAAGTTATTATTTAGGAAACAGCTAGAAAAATCCTAATATGGTTTTCTTTTAGCATCACTGAATAAGTGCTTCTGACCTGATGCTGTTCTACCTTTGCCTATTACTGATTACACTAATCAGATTCATGTTTTCCAGAAAGGTCATGAAGCCACACGCAATGTAGATGGTTCCAGTCCATGAACCCCTGTATCACTCTCCCTCCGGAGAAACCCTAACTGCCCCCTTCTATCATCGCCCGATTCAGCAGGAAGCAGTTAGATTGAGTCTTCGCCCCTTTTCCCTAACAGCTGTTAGGGTTTCTACTCAGAGAGGGAGAATTGATGCAGGACATCTGGTGCCCTAGCCAGCTCAGCGGAGCTGGCAGACCTGCTGCCTCCTCCTTGGTGGTGTTGGTGCTGTGGCAGCCAGCTGAAGAGCCAGCAGGCTGGATGACAGGCAAGGACGGGGACCTCTAACCCCCACCAGAGGCTCCAATAGCCAAAAAGGCTGGACAACTACTGAGGAGACACCTGTGCCTTGGTGTCTCCTTCACCTTACACTTAGGACTAAATGTGGAACCCCCATTTCCTATGCTTAGGTCAATTTCTTGTGAATTTCCTAGGCCTTAATTCCATGAATGGACTGTATCCATTCATTGATACACTCATTCACCTTGCCCCTGGTGGAAGGGACTATATTCATTCGTTTCCTGGCCAAGGAACCCATATACCTATATATACCCTGAGGCTAAAGGCCTAAAGGAGGAGACGGGGAAAGACCGGGAGAGGAACGGAGAGAGCTTCTCTCTCCCCACTTAAATTCTCTCCCTCTACCAGGAGCTTTAGTGTTTTCTGTATTCTTTTCTGTAAATCAATTCTGTCTTACCACTGGGGGGGGGGGAAAGTAATGTAATGAAGAATAATAAAATACATGTATTTACTCTAAAAGAAAAATAAAAATAATAAAAATAATAAAAAAAAATTTTTCTTTTCTTGTGTGACCAAATGGAAGTTGCCATCTGTTTAAAATAAGTTATTTTGTCAATAAGACCATTTTGTAAGCCCAATGGTAAGCACAAAGCAAAAACTTCTAATAAATACCCTAAAATTAAAACCAACAAATCAAAATATGCTTCCAGAGAAAATCAATTAACCACTAAGGAAGGTATAAGAAAGTAAGCAAGGAAAAGAAGAGTTATTAAAAAAAAAAGACCACAAGTAACAAAATGACAGTAGTAAATCCTTACCAGTCAATAATAACATTGGATGTATATGCACTAACTAAATTATCCAATTAAAATACATATAGTGGTTGAATATTTTCTTTTTAAAAGATTCAAATATATGATGCCTACAAGAAACCCAACTCACCTATAAAGAAGCATAGTAGTCTGAAAGTAAAAATGTAGAGAAAGGCATTCCATCCAAATGAAAACTCTTGTCAAAATCACCTTGGGGAAAAAATTTTATGAAGACCCCCTTGGCAATTTTAGCAATACCAAAAATAGAGAAATGGGACATGATCAAGCTAAAAAAGGTTCTGCATAACTAAGGGTACAACTACAGCAACACACAGCCTTCAGGATTAGAGAAGATACTTGTGTGCTACCCATCTGACAAAAGACTCATAACTAGAACAAAAATCAGATGCAAACTAATCAATAAGAAAATGAACAATCTTATTTATAAGTGGGCAAGAGACGTGAATAGAGGCTTATCTGAGGAAGAAAGATAAATGGCCAACAAACACATGAAAAAGTGATCATCATCCCTAATCATTGGAGAAATGCAAATCAAATCCACCCTGAGATATCACATAACTCCAGTAAGAATAGTCCAAATCACAATATCCCAAAGCTACAGATGCTGGTGTGAATGTGGAGGGAAGGGAAAATGCCAACCTTTCTGTTGGGATTGCAAACTAATGCAGCATCTATGGAAAGCAGTATGGAGAATCCTTGAAGACCTAAAAGCCAATATTCCATTTGATCCTGAAGTCCCCCCAAAAGAAAATCATGTTACCATAAGGACATTTACACTAGAATACTTATTGCAGCTTAATTCCCAATTGCCAAGAAGTGGAATCAAGCCAAGTGCCCATCAACCCATGAACAGATCGATGAATTGTGATATACGCATGTCATGGAATACTCCTCAGCCATAAAAAATAAATTAGGAAGAGAATTAAAAAAAAAAAGAAAACTGAGACAAACTAAAATTGTAATAAAATGTATTGAATTCTGTGGGATGGCAAAAAAGCAGTACGAACCATAACCATAAACACCTATATAGAAAGTAGAAAAACGTAGAAAAGTTTTCAATATACAATCTATGCACTTCAAGGAAATATAAAAGTTAGAAAATATCAAACTCAAAATTAGCAAATGGAAAGAAATAAAGATACGAACAAAAATAAACTGAGACCAAAAAAGCCCACTAAAGATCAACAAAGTGTTTTCTTCTTATAAAAACAAACTGACATAATTTTAGATAGACTAAGAAAAACATGTACGGTGGCCCAAATAAATAAAATCAGAAAAAAGAGACAAGATAATTAATACCACAAAAATAAAAAAAATTATTAGAGATTGTTATGGAAAAACTATATGCTAAATAAATGGAAAATGTAGAAAAAAACAGATAAATCTCATCAAGGAAATTAGTCAGGAAGGGATAATCAGTGCTCAATTTCATGTATTCTGTAAGCCAATAACTTTTTGTTTATAGTTTTGATATTGGAAAACCAGTTTGGGTAGATCTAACTGTGTAAAGTTTCAATAATTTTTCTGTGGATATTTTATTAATGGTAATGAGAATTTCCGTCTTTGGCTGCAAATGAGGCAGCAAAAAGTTTTTTATTTAATAATACAAAAATAAACTAGTCAGGCATTGTGGTTGGTGCCTGTAATCCCAGCTGTTTGGGAGGCTGATGCAAGAGAATAGCTCCTGAGCCCAAGAGTTGAAGACTGCTGTGAGCTATGACACTGTAGAACTCCACTCAGGGTGGCAAAGTGACAATTTGTCTCAAAAGAAAGTAAAATTTAAGGTGAAAAAGTTTAGTGACTGTGGCTCAGCAGCTAAAGTTCCAGACACATAGACTAGAGCTGGCAGGTTTGAACCCAGCTCGGGCCTGCCAACCAACAATAACAACTACAACCAAAAAATAGCCAGGCCTTGTAGCAGGTGTCTGAGGTTCCAGCTACTTGGGAGGCTAAGGCAAGAGAATCGCTTAAGCCCAAGAGTTTGAGATTGCTGTGAGCTGTGACACCACAGCACTCTACTGAGGGTGACATCCTGAGACTGTCTAAAAATATATATATATATATATATATGATGAAAATTTTAAAAATCATTTAGTCTGGATCTAATCATGCAAGTCTTCTTACAACCTAATTCCTAGGCCAAAGTACTACTACCAAATAATCTATTCCTTTAATATACAATTTAGTATTTCATGTATGTGAATTGTCAAATATTTTACCTGAATTTAAACTGTATAATATAAGGACATTTGAAAATGTACTATAAAACTGGAGGGTTATTCTATAAAATAAAAGTATAAATTAAAAAAATCTCTCTACTAAAATATCTTGTATAAAATGAGGGTAAAATAAATACAAAAAGTAGCATTTTATTTCCTTAAATACAGGGCATTTTATTTGGTCAAATAAATCATGGGAACATGAGAAAGTAATTAAATATTATAATAATTTAAGATACATAGATTAAATTTTAATTCCTGATATAAAACCTTACATCTCTTACTTATCTTTTGCTCCCAGGAATCTAGCACAGTGTAGGAACATGGCAAATTCTCAACACATTTGTATATCATGTAATGGGGCTGATAATCCCCCTCTGAGGTTAAAGAAAGCAAAAAAGTCCATCTGAGGAAGCAAACCCAACTGGACAAGAAAGTATAAATGGAGAAGATGTAAAGAGCAGATATTGTTCAAGCTGGATCATGAAAACTAGGTTGGAGTTAGAAAAGGAAAAGAAAAAGCAAGAGATTCTTAGTATAGGAAATATTGTGACAATAGTAGAGAACGGCGTTTTTATCAAAATCATTCTCTGTCTCCGTAGTAATTGAATTACGGCTGGCCACATGAAAGCTCATATTAAATGCATACTTCTAACCTTTCTTGTAGGTGGATGCTCCCATATTAACTAATTGTCATTGAAATAGGAAGCAGAGTGATGTACTTGGCTACCACTTTTGGCCTCACACTGAATATAAACTCCTCATGTTCTCCTTTAACTACTTGTTATTTAGATAGTTAACATTTTGATGTGACCAAGAAAAGCATCCTAAATATCCTAGAAAAAGATTGAAGGGACCTGGATCATTGAGTGACCATGTGGATTAGAAATGCCTGGACCATTTACTCTACTCACTTCAAGATAACTGAAAAACAGATTTATAGCATCTTTAAGCCATGTTGTTTTGAGGTTTCCTTTTTATACTTCCTTAAACACCATGTTAATTAATACAAGAAAAGACAGGGAAAAGGAGCAAAAAACTTTGTGTTTTAGATTAGATTATTTGGTATACTCTTGCAAAAAAAAGAAAAGAAAAGAAAAGAAACAAATACTAATTGGATATATCTAAATATTTTCCTCCATCACCTCTGATATGTAAGCCTTACAAAGATTTGGCAAGTTTCCTTTTCTAATTAAAAAAACTGTAGATTATGGTAGAAACTATAGATAAAAATACTTTGTAGCCTGTAAAATATGGACGAAGGATTTTTTAAATTTTCTCCTTAGCCTTGAGTTCACAAACCTATAGGTATAAATGAAGGAGGTAGGGATTATTTTGCAAATTGATAGCATGAAATTCTTATTCATTCCATAAGTTAACAAATTTAACACATTAATTTAAACAATAGCATTTTTGGTTTATTTTTTCTCTTTGTATTAGACAAGACATAATTACAGAAAATATTTGACTTTATTTCCAACATTTCTTAAGAAAAAACATTTAAGCAAACCTTAACTAGGTGTAACAAACTAGTTGTTGAGAGGCAACCTCATTGCTAAGATAACTGCACAGCAAATACTTCCTAATAAGTGTGTACTTCCATGTTAGGATCAATTGACTCTTACCCAGTAGGAATTCAGTGAATAAGGAAATTTTATCTTCTTTCTTTATTCATTCATCTGTAGTTTGAAACTTAGGTTGATTTCAGATCTTGGATATTATGAATAGAGCTGCAATAATATGATGGTGCTGATGTTCCTCCAATGTACCAATTCCCTTTCCTTTGGATAAATGTACAGTAATGGAGTTACTGGAATGTATGGTGGCTGTATTTGTGGCTCTATTTTTTTTCAAGTAGTCTCCATACTGTTCTCCATAGTGGCCATATGTGTTTACATTCTCACCAGTAGCATATCAGAATCTCCATTTTTCTGCATTTCTATCATTTTGATAATAGTCATCCTACCTACAGGCAGATGATATTGCATGTGGTTTTGATTTGCATTTCCCTGATAATAAGTGCTATTCAGCATTTTTTCAAACATTCACTGGCCATTTGTGTGTCTTTTTTGAGAATTGTCTTTTCATATCATTTGTTCATTTTTAATTTTATTTTTAATTTTTTTAATATACACCTCATCATTTACTTATTGTGTTAAGACATTTATACTCTATACTTAATAGATCCGACATGTACCCTTGCATTATGCACCATAAGTATGATCCCACCATTCACCCTCCCTCCATCTGACCTCTCGCCTCCCCTCCCATCTCCCATCCTCTCTCTTTCATCTTGGGCCATAGTTGTGATCCGTTCTTCATATGAAAGTGTGAGTGATTGTAAATTGGTTTCACAATACTACTAAGTACATTGGATATTTTTTATTCCATTTCTGAGATACTTTACTAAGTAGGAATATTCCAGCTCCATCCATATAAACATAAAAGAGGTAAAGTTTCCATCTTTTTTAAGGCTGCATAATATTCCATGGTATATGGCACTTGGGTTATTTCAACATCTTTACAATTATGAACTTTTCTCTAATAAACATCTGAGTTCAGGTGTCTTTCTGGTAAAACTTCTTTTCTTCCTTTTGGGTAAATACCTAGAAGTGGATTTCCAGATCAAAAGGTAGGTCTACTTTTAGTTCTTTTAGATATTTCAATACTACTTTCCATAGAGGCAATACTAGTTTTCAGTCTCACCAACAGTGACGGAACATTCCTGTATCTTCATTTCCATGTGAACATCTGTTGCTTTGGGAATTTTTTCATATGAGCTATTCTCACTGGAGTTAGGTGATATCTCATTGTGGGTTTGATTTGCATTTCCCTGATGATTAGTGATATTGAGCATTTTTTCCATGTGTTTGTTAGCCATTAGACCATCTTTATTTGAAAAGTTTGTGGTCATATTTTTTGCCCACTTTTTAATGGAGTTAACAAGAATATATAGCTTCAATAACTGGAAAGAGGATATTGAATATTCTCAAGCCATAGAAATGACAAATGTTTCAGATAATCTAGTAATTACCCTAATCTGATCACTGTAAGTTATCTGTATGTACACATTACTATTTAACCCATAAATATGTTCAATTTTTATGTCAATTAAAACGTAAAAAAAATAAAATCATGACTGCTTTAGATCATGTTACTCAAGAAGTAGGATCTCAATAAAGATGTTTGAGTGTAATTTATTTGGGAAATAATCTCATGAAGCACTGGTATGAATGAAAAAATTGAGACAGGGAAAGGAAGAAAAGGAAGTGATTAGAGAATGGCATAATGAATGAATTACCTGAATAAACAATTGGATAGACGTTGCAGCCTGTAACTTGCCTCAGAACTGATCCACTCTGTCCCTATCCTCTCCAAAGGAAAGGAAGCTGGGGACTGTATCCACCACATCTGCCTGACATTGGCTAAGTTCTACTCCAAGAATTTTAATCACCTGATACTTTTGATGTGCCCTTCTACTGATGGTAGGGAACATCTCTTTATCCAGAGATAGTCTTCAGAATGAGTGTTACAGGTTCATGCAGAGAACTGTTATAGCTATATATGGATTCCTGGAGTGTGAAGGGAATATGGAATTACAACTATATATGCTATACTTAACTAAATTGGCATATATGTTTACACTAGGAAGGGAATGGAACTAGGACATGCAGTAAGTAAAGGAAATGAAGGATAAATACTAGATTATACTGAGAAACTGAAATGAAGAGACATTATAGAATTCAAGAGTGGGTAGAAGAAGAGATTTGTAAATATGAATGGAATCAAATAAATTATATATTAATCCATACATGCATTATATTCTCTTTGAGGAAATATCAAAGTTTAAAATGTTCTATACTCACATTGCGATTTACAATTATGGTGAAGGTTAGATTTTAACATACGAGTTTTAGGAAACACAAGTATTCAGTCAATAGATACCCACTTTGAAAGCAGAGACTGGTTGTGCATTGTTAACTAGCACAGAAGAGAATGACCCTTACCAAGCAACAAAACAACTTTCTACCTGTGCACTCACTGGAAGGAACTGGTGACGTTCACATAGAACATACAGACAGCCACAAAACGAAAAGTAAGTTTAGTAAGATGTTGAAAAGATTTGCACTATTACTTTGCTCATGCTATGCTACTCAAAAAACAGGTAATGTACTTTTTGTATACTTTATAAAGTTAGTTAATTTGTGCTTTCTTGGGTTTCAACTTGGTGTGTCCATTATATGGATCTTTTAATTAAAGGAGATAAAACTTTGTCTTTAGTCTTGGTGGCATGACCCATGGCCCATGAAAAAACTATCTAAAACAGAGGTTCTCAAATGTCCTAATGCTGTGATCTTTTAATGTGAGGAACTATATTAAAGACACATGGCATTAGGAAGGTTGAGAACCACTGTTTTAAAAGAACACTAGATCTGTCAGAGAGATAACTGTTTTTTAGTAGCACATATTGGAGTGCCACTTTAGAAAAGAAAGATATATTGATGTGTAGAGATAGATTTCCCAGAAAATCAGTTTACATCATGCTCTGCCAAGTATTTATTTGGCAGTCAATAAATGACATTGATGATGATGATCTGTTGGGCTTACAAGAGCACCTGCAGGAACTATCATGCCTGACTGATAAGCTGAGAAAAAATCAGCGAGAAATAGAATCAGGACCAGGAGAGCTCTACTTGATAAACTGCCCCAAACTTAGCATCCATGTAAAAGGACTGAAGTTACTATCGGGGCTTCATTAACTGGAGTTTCCAAATAATACTGTAAATCCTAAAATTTTCCCATGTACTAAACAGATGTTGCTTAATGAATTCTTAACATTTTGCTTCTCCAAATCCTGACTTTCATTTAGCAAATGGCAAGAAAAAATTCTACCAAAGTCAAATTCAGCTTAACATAAAATGTTATCGACGTGAAATAATTAAAATCACTATATTAAGATTTGGTATCTTAATATATAAAATGTGTTCATAAAATGTTTTTGGATGATGATTGCAAATAGAAGAGAAAAGCGCAAAACCAAAAAATAAGTTTCTTGGAAGAATTTCATGTGACATTAAATTAAGATTTATGGGGACTATTTTTATGTTTTAGAGTGAAAAGAATGAGCTATTGTTTTATCCTATGTATTTGCTGGAGGGGCTATCTGGAGGTATACTACTCTCCACAGTGTAAGACCTCATCGGTTTGCACTGGCTACATTAAACACAGCAGGCTCAATGGAAAGAAAGGGGAAAATTCTCACATAGCCAAATCACATAAAACTTCACTAGGAAAAAGAAAGTGACAAAAGTTCAAAATAAAGCAAAGAGCTCAGGGAACACAGTTGAGACCAGTTTCATCTATAAATAAAAGTAGCACTGCTGAGCTGCCCCAATTTATCTTGAAACACTATTCTTTGATGATTGTCCATTCAGCAGCTCTAAGTTTGACTCTTAGTAGATTTAGAGAACACTCTTTGCACTCATTCTATTCTCTGTTTAAAGCTGAATTTCAAGTTGCTGGATAACTGGAGGAGCTTATTGCCATGGATACTGTGAGGAGTGATTGTTAAAATTGACTGTGAATGTTTATTTTTCTCAGTATTCATTTTGAATTCTTGTTTACCATTCTTTTTTATATTTGATTCACCTGTATAGTACCATTTCACCTCTGCATCCTGCTTTGTTTTTGCCATTGACACCAAAGCAGTGGTTTAACTATTATAACTGAAATCATGTCACTTAAAATGGATACTTTAAGCACTACCCCTGACAATGGTCACCTTCATTGTTGCATGACTCTCATCTCAGGTTAACATTGGTATTAGATTTAATAAGGTAAAAGAAAATTATCATCATGATAAATATATCAATTCAAGGAAAGGTACGCATCATTGAGACATTAACTATATTTGATGTTCTACTATTTTGTTGAATCGCTTTAACTATACAAATGCAGATCTTAGTATCAAGAGTAAAACAAAAGCAGTAGGGATATTTAAATTGCTTTGAAAGACTGACTCAAGGTAGATTTCCTTCATCTAAAATCCAAGCACAAGTATTTTATTTTCTTTGTAGGGATTGGGGTTTTGGTTTGACTCTCAGATTGGCTGTCACAGGTATAAAGGTACAAAGAAAATTAAATACTTAGGAATATGCTCAGGAATCAGTGGAACCGACATTGTCAAACTGCTCACACTGCCCAAAGTGATGTACAGATTCAGTGCAATTCCCATCAAAACATTAACATTATATTGCACAGTTTTAGAAAAAAAATAATTCTACTCTTTGTTTGGAACTAAAAAGGAGCCTGAACAGCCAAAGCAATCTAGAGCAAAAAGAAAAATCTGGAGGCATCACATTACCAGACCTTAGACTATACTACAAGGATCTAGTACTGGTACAAAAAAAGAACCATAGACCAACAGAACAGAACAGAGAACCCAGATATAAAACCATCCACTTACAATCAACTAATCTTTGACAAAGAAGACAGCAGCATGCATTGGGGAAAAAAAACCTTACTTAATAAATGGCTGGGAGAATTGGAGAACCACACGCAGAAGAATGAAATTAGAGCCATGTCTCTCACCACTCACAAAAGTTAATTCAAGATGAATAAAATAATTAAGTGTAAGGAATGAAACCATAAGAAATCTACAAGAAAATGTAGGACTAAGTTAATAGGCCCTTGCACAGTAAAGGAAATATTCAACAGAGTAAATAAACAACCTACAAAATCGGAGAAAATATTCACAAAGTATACAAGAAGAAAACAAATATCCCCATTAAAAAGAGGGCAAAAGACATGAACAAAGTTTTCAACAGAAGGTAGACAAATGGCTACCAAACAAGAAAAAAATGCTCAATATCACTAATTATCAGAGACATTTAAATTAAAACCATAAAGAGATATCGCCTTACTCCTGTCAGAAAGGCTATTAATAAACAGTCAAAAAACAACGGATTCAGAGAGCAAGGAACATTTACACACTGTTGATGGTTGTGCACATTAGTGCAGCCTCTGTGTAAAACGGTAAGGGGATTTTTCAAAGAACTAAAAGTAGACTTACCACGTGGTCTAGCGGCCTGACTTCTGGGCACCTACAAAGGGAAAAGAAGTCATTTTATCAAAAAGCCAACTGCCCTTGAATATTTACTGCAGCACAATTCATAATTGCAAAGATGTGGAATCCACCTAACTGCCCTTCCATATACGAGTGGATTAACAAAATGTGATTATATATATGTACACACACACACACACACACACACTATGGAGCACTACTCAGCCATAAAAAGAAATGAATTAATGTCTTTTGCAGCAACTTGAATGGAACTGGAGACCATTATCCTAAGTGGAACATCTAAATAATGGAAAACCAAAGACTATATGTACTTGCTAATCCCTTGGAACTAATCAGTGGAAACGTGGGCAGAGAGAAGTCAAAGTCATTAGAAAAGTAGAAGGAGGAAGGGAAGGATGAGTAAAAACGTTCCTAAGGGTGCAATGAACATTATTCCGGTGATGGACACACTAAAAAGCCTTGACTTAAGCTTTAGAAAAGCAATCCATGTAATGAAAATATTGGTACCCTCTTAATATTTTAAGACTAAAAAAAGTGAAACTTGAGCACATGCAGTATAATCAGTTAGAATTGTGCCAAAATCCTTTAGAACTTAAAAAATGGGTCTCATTAATTATTGTTACTACTAACAATATTAATAAATATATCCACATGTCAATTTCTTCCATATCCTTCCACAAATAGTTCTTCTGGAGCATCTCAACAACTCTGTGAAATAGATAGAAAATGTACGAATACATCTGTATTATAGATTAAAATGATACAAGACCTCGTGTTAACATATGTAAAATTCACTATTAGAATCTCAACCAGATTCAGGCAATACCCTTGGTCAAGCTAGTTACACACCAGTCAGAACCTGGACAATGAAGCACTGTCATATATACCACAGGAATGGATGTTTCATAACGAAGGAGAAATCTTTTCTTTAACTATGTCTTTTCACCAAAACAGTTTCAAAATAGTTTGTTTTGCCTTCACAATACAATATATTTTCATCATATTAGAATCATCTACACAATTCTCGTGTGATATCTGGTATATAGTAAATGTAGATTTTTGAATAAATGGATGGTTAGATGGCTGGAAGAAAAGCTACTAGATTGCCTGCTCAGTGGGGTAACTGCATTAAAAGAAAAACAACCTTAGGATTTTGGCATGTAGAATTATGATAGGATTACATAAATGAATAATAAAACCTAGAAATTATTTCTTTCATAGAAATAAATTACTATCAAATTTTACATTATAAATGGTGACCAAAAATTATTTATTTCTAAACTCCACTTCTCACAAAATATTCACTATATCTAGGTTGGCATCTGAGAATATACAAATTAACACATGTGGTGTCACACTGCTCACAGCAACCTCCAACTCCTGGGCTTAGGCAATTCTCTTGCCTCAGCCTCCTGAGTATCTGGGACTACAGGCACCCACCACAACGCCCAGCTATTGATGCAGTTCGGTGGGGCT
This sequence comes from Perodicticus potto, assembly GCA_963574655.1. Taxonomy (NCBI): domain Eukaryota; kingdom Metazoa; phylum Chordata; class Mammalia; order Primates; family Lorisidae; genus Perodicticus; species Perodicticus potto. Next base: position 48,160 of record CAUYRH010109455.1, on the reverse strand, counting down.
GGGTTTGAACCCGCCACCCTCGGTATATGGGGCCGGTGCCCAAAACCTGACTCTCTCTTTCACTTACATCTCCTCGGGCACATTACTTCTCTCTTCTGCAGTTTCTTTATTTGTACTAGTGGAAAAACGAGTAACATTTCCTTTTTAAGATTCCTGTAATAGTAAAATGGATTAATTCATGTAAAGTTGACATATTATGAGCTCTTAATCAGCAAAATGTTCTCTCCCAAAAATCTATGTTCTTTTCTTTCATTCCCCTAATGTCCTTGGGATGTTATCATTAGAGATACATAGAAATCTTAAGGCTTTAAGAGGACTTTAAAATTGATTAGCTAATCCTCTTTATTTGAGAGATAAGATCGCATCAACTAGAGAGGTTGTTTGAGATCACTCAACTGACCTGAGAGAAATAGAATTAAAGCTTCAAATATTGATGATCCTTCAAATTTATATTTATCTTTGACAATACCTTTGTAAATCAGACTCATTTCCTAGGCTTAATCCCAGAGCCATATATGATGAGCAATTTTTTTTCCTTGAAGGATATGTGTAGAATCTTCAGGTTCTAGAGTGAGAATGAGTTTTTAAGCACACTAAAATTAAGAATACACTACAAGCCAGCATTCCGATTTTCTTTAATAAACAAATATTTGTTATGCATTCATTTACTGGTAAATAACAATTAACCAGGTAAGCCTCAGCCATTTTACTGAGAACAAACCCATTCTCATCTGGATCCTTGGTTAAATTGGTGATATAATATAGGAATGACTGACAAATTTTTAGAAAATAAACAATTCTTATGAGAAAAGAACTAATGACTGAAATGTCTCTTTCACATGGAATAAAAAATATTGGACTAGCCATCTGAAATATTCTACCTTTTGCTGTTCTTCATTTTCTCTGTCATCAATTATTTTAAAAACATCAACTAAGTCAAGTTTTATTGATTATCAATCAAAATGGAATACACCTTTTATTGTGTCAAATACTTAAAACAAATGTTCACCAAAGTGTCAAAGGTGATGGAAAGTTAATATTTAGTACTTTTTCAAAGAAGATTTTTTAAGAATCTCCTATCTGTGTTTCATGAGACCTACAAGAATAAATTTTTTCTAATAAATACTCTAAAGAGACTTTAATCCAAGTCTTAAAATTCATAGACAAAGCTACACATATGCTTAGGAATATAACAAAATGTCACTGGAGTTTTATCCTTTTTATGACATACTATATGAGAATATAAGAAGAAGAAAAAGAAATATAATTCTTGGATTTGAAATTTGGGAACAGAGGTCAGAATTCTTCTATTCTACTTATGCCATTTTATAGAAAGGTAATTAATAAAGAAATACACAATCTGTATATAATAGCAATTGATAAATATTTACATATATATACTGACTGTCCTCAAAAGATAACATATTTTCTCTAAGCTTCAACTTTTCACTCAACAGAAGAAAACATGTTTTCCTTAAAACTTTAGCTTTTAACTTTAAAGCTGCACTTCGAAGCAGTAAGGTACATTTCCCAGCTAATCTTGTAGACGTGTAGTATTGCCCATGTTTTAGAGGTGATGCAGTAAGAATAGATTATATTTACCTGGGAAACTTTCCATGTTTTTCTTCTCATAATTAAGTTGGAGATGTCTCTTCCTTGAAAAGCACCTTTGTACTGCCTCCTTGAAAGTGAAGCTGTTCTGGCACTCAGCTGCTGGTGATAGAGAAAAATATCACTGATCTCCGGATCCCATCTTTGCCTCTTAATTCCATCTCTGTCTCTCACATCTTTGCCTTTATGTTTTATTTCATCATTTTCCACCAATCCCACTCAGGATCATTTACTTTTCACGGGTTCACAAAAATTGCCCTTTTCTATTGGTCATTGACTGTTGTCTTTTTCTACTGGTCATTGGTTACCTAGGTTGCCTCATGCTCACATTCTTTTCCCTTTTCTTGCTAAGAGTTGATGAGTGGTGAATATTCCTCCAGACGTCCTTGTTCAGCCAGCCAGGCTTTCCTCCCATCCCCCACTTCAATCTCATATCTTTGTGTCCTTTTTTTTTTTTGAGAGAGAGAACCTCAAGCTGTCACCCTGGGTAGAGTGCTGTGACATCACAGCTCACAGCAACCTCCAGCTCCTGGGCTCAAGTGATTCTCTTGCCTCAGCTTCCCAAGTAGCTGGGACTACAGGCACCAGCCACAACACCCAGCTATTTTTGGTTGTAGTTTTCATTGCTGTTTGGTGGGCCCAGGCTGGATTCCAACCCACCAGCTATGCTGTATGTGGCTGGTGCCTTAGCCACTTGAGCTACAGGAGCTGAGCCCTTTGTGTCCCTTCTTACTGTGTTGTGCCCAGCTTAAGGGATCCCCACATAAGTCACTGAGAGACCAAATCCAATGCAAAAGCAAGAGGTTTATTTACAAGCCCGGGCTGGGGGCCTCTCATACCTGGCGCAGCAAGAAAACGGAGAAACCTGCGGCCTCCAAAAGGAGGGGATTTTTAAGGGTACAGAAAGAAAAAAGAGAGGGGTGTGGGGTGAGCTGATAGAGGTCTAGGGGACTGAATAATACTTGTCCTTGGCTGGTCTGGGAAGGAGCTGCTATCACTTGGGGCAGACACAAGGATGAGGGGTGGGGGAGGAAGTGTTACCTAACACTTTGGGTATGTAACTGCATAATGAAGGCTGAGGAATAAGATGGAGTTAGTTTTAATAAAATGGAGTCAGCTTGGCCTTACAACTGGTGGATGTAAAAATAGGCACAGCCACTTAAAAAGACACACTGGAGTTGTATGTGGCTGGGCCTTAGCTACTTGAGCTACAGGAGCTGAGCCCTTTGTGTCCCTTTGTACTGATGGGTATAAAAATAGGCACAGACACTTAAAAAGACAGTTTGGCAGTTTTTTATAAAACAAAACATGCTTTTACAATACAACCCAGCAACTGTGCTCTTTAGTTTTTACTAAAATGAGTTGAAAGCTTATGTCTGTACAGAAATCTGTGCATGAATGTTTACAGAGGCTTTGTTTATAATTGTAAATCTTGGAAACAACCAAAATGCCCTTCAGTAAGTTAATAAACAAATTAGGGCACATCCATACAATAGCAATAGCAATAGCGTTAAAAACAAATGAGTTCTAAAACCATTAAAAGACACAGAGAGATCTTAAATGCTTATTACTAGGCAAAATCAATCAATCAAAAAAAAAAAAGATGCATAATCCATGATTTCAACTACATTATGTTCTGGAAAAAGGCAAAACTACAGGGACAGTAAAAAGATCAGTAGTTGCTAGGGGTTTGGGAGGAGGGAGGAGGCACAAGTTTTCTGAACAAGTTTGAATGTAACAAAACAGAGAGAAAGTTAGAGCCATAAAATAATTCTATGTGACACTGAAATGGTAGTCACATGTCATTATACACATTCCAAGACCCCTAAAATGTACAACACAGAGTGAATACTATGTATGCTATGAACATTAGTTAATAATAATGTTTATACAGACTCCATTTTTATAATAAATATACCACATTAATGAAGATGTTAATAATAGAAAAAACTGAGAAATGAGGTGATAGTTAACAGGTATATGGGAACTCTACTTATCCCTCTATTTTTCTATAAACTTTAACTTGTTCTAAAAATATAGTTGATTAACTAAATACATAAACCAAAATAATGTGAGGCCTATTCTTAGAGAAACAAAAATAATTTTGAACCTTAAAATATCACTCATTAAATTCCTTAATTATTTTCTATAAAATAAAAAAAAAAGTGCTATGAAAACCTTTCTAAACCACAGAATTATTCCTGGTGCCTCCAGAAGACTATGGTTAATAAAGAACTTTAGAAGAATCATGGACACACACACGTGCGCGCACAAACTAAGTGTAACAACAACGAAGAGTTCCATGTTTGGACAATTTTGTATAACTTTATGCAATAGAATATATTAAATATATTCAGAAAATCAGTAGAGTAGTTTGAAGGATTTGGATAATTAAGCTCAATCAGTGTTAGAAATTTAAATAAATACTTTGCCTCCAAAGACCTAATCAAAATTGGATATTTTATTGTGTTTTTTCCTCACGATTCTAAAACTTTTTATTGGTAGAAAGCACAAATTTTAGGGAATAACTACTGTTAGTTATGTTTATTTAAAGAAGATTTTGTTTCTCCTGGTATGGGAAAGCCAAATAGTTCCTTCTTCTAGGATAGGAGGTTCACTGGATAGTCCACAGAAAAAATGCCTTCAAAAATGACTTTTGATGATGGTATTTCCTCCTCTATGTTTTAATTAAAAATAAGTTATTTATACTTTCATTATAAATCTTTGGAAATCTGAGATATTACTTCTCCCTTTTATTTTTGAATCTTGGTCCACGCAGACTCCAATACTTTGGTGGATTGAATGTTTGTTGATCCAAGGGTCACTGAAATGTGGTTTTATTGCTTCACCGACCAATATGTAGTATAGTTATAATGCCTTTGGAGCAGAAAACAAACAGCGTTTGTCTAGTTCTTTGCTTTTACTGCTTGAAAATATGGCTCAATTGCCTTCAAACTCATTAATTTTCTGTGCTCTTCAATGAAATGTTGCCCCATATAACACCTGAACAAGAGTGAATGATTTTACTTCAGAAGATGAAGAGAAATAGTTTTGCCCTATTGAACTTTTAGTATAAACCAACTGCTCCTTGAAATGCTTAATGATTACAGAAAAGACATAGGGAAACACCAGGCTAGATATCTTTTAGAAGAGTAAATAAAAAAGACAGGCAATTAAAAACAAATTCATTTCTTGGTTTCCATCTTTGTACCTCGGCTCACTCTGAGTTAGCATTTTTCCAAGCAGCCATACAGAACACTAAGCTGGCAATAGCCTTTGTCCATACAAGATACTCATAATATGATTTTCACTGAGAAAATATCAGCAATTGAAAATCTTCAACCTTAACCTAAAATTCAGGATAAAAGTCGATCTCCGCTCAACTACTATCTTTATGATAGATGTGAGTGAAGAATGATATGAAATTTGCGTGACTGTGAACGTATGTGTGGTAAGCTTTTTATATATAAGATATGTCAGAAAGTTCCTTGGTGCAAATACATCAAGATTAGCTTTTCTTCTTTATAGTTTTTCTCCAAATATTTAATAATTCCCAGTTCCTAGACACATATCAGTTTTATTGCCTATAAAATTAGTTGAACTTTTAAACTTCCCTCTTCTTTTTTTTTAAATGTACTGCTTATAATTTTTGCTTTGCTCAAAGACCCATGTATCGTCCTTGTTTTACCCACAAAAATTTAACTAGAGTAAAAATGAAAGCCATTTTGATTTTACTTTTTACTTAAATGAATCAAATAGATTTGGAAATGCCCCATATGGTTATGTATTTTGTGTACTGCTCAACTCTACAAGAATTATTTATTCTAATTTCGTGCTCTCTCCCTCCTTATGCCCAGAGTTGTGCTATTTGTAATTTCTACATGGAAACTTAGTTGTTTTGAATAGAATGCTTTACATGGTATCAGTATGGTTAGAGTTATCAATCATCAGATATTGGGATCTTACTTAACTTGTGTTCATTAGTATTTATGGCATAAAGCACCTATCCAGTATCCATTTTCTAACTTCCCTTGAACCATAACTATGCTTGACTGACAGCCATCTATATCCCTTAATTCCCAGCTTTATTTGAAGAGTGATAATGCCAAGGAGATATAAGGAGAATCACCCAATTGGCTTTCTTAGAAAGTTCTTTAAAGAAAGATACCTTTTTTTCAAGAGTCTTTCTATTTGAAACAAAGATGATGACTGAAGCTGCAAAGGAAACAGGGAACCAGGAGATGAGCTTGACAATAGAAACAGTGTAGTAAAAATGATGGATGCAAGAAAGGAAATTGAAGCATTGATGATATCACGGAACTTTCCTAGCAGTGAAGTGCTCTCTGTCTTAGAATTCTTTTATATGAGAAAACTATAAACCTGTATCTTTTTATGTAATTTATGTCACTTTTTTAAGTGACAAATATAATTGCCAATGCATATAGCATGTCTTATGTTTGAAATATCTGAATCACTTAATTATGTATATTCTAAAGTAGCCAGCACATACTGGGCAATATATAATTAATCAGTCAAAATGGATATTACTGATACAGTTGGAGATGAGAATTATTTTTAAGTAATTCTCAGCATCAATGTTTCTAATATCTCAACAGAATCAAGACTTAGCTATAAATCTATTTCTTTCTAGCACTGCAATATAGACGGGGAAATAAAATAAAAAGTATTGGCTTGGCGCCTGTGGTTCAACAGGCTAAGGCGCCAGCCACGTACACCTGAGCTGGCAGGTTCGAATCCAACCTGGGCCCGCCAAACAACAATGACGGCTGCAACAAAAAAAAAAATGGCCGGGCATTGTGGCGGGCGCCTGTAGTCCCAGCTACTTGGGAGGCGGAGGCAAGAGACTCGCTAGAGCCAAGGAATTGAAGGTTGCTGTGAGCTATGATGCCACAGCACTCTATCCAGGGAGACAGCTTGAGGCTCTGTCTCAAAAAAAAATAAGTATTCACAGATATTTATATATTTATATTTAGGTTTTAAACTTTTGAAAATTATATATCGGAGCTGAAACCTGGTTGGTCTCCATTCTCCTTTTCTCCTCTATGAAAGTCTTTCCTCATCCCTTGACTGCCCTCCTCTTCATTCTTGCAGACCTTCACCATGGCTCTGTGCCAGGACCTCTCATATGTATGGTGCATTGGCTGTGAAAGGAGGCAGTAAGACCAGTCCAGGGACCACCCTAGACCCTTGCTGTGGCCTTCCTTCCAAACACCACTGCACACTAATTTCTAAGCACTTGGTAAGTTGCAGAATGGGGCACTTCCTTTTCCTCTGGCAAGTCCTGTTCCTCTTGCATTCATTTCCTCTTCCTCTTTGGCCGCTCTGAAAAATCCTAGTGCTAGGTTGGTATTTGCCCTAGGATCTGGGATCACTGTCCCAATCCCCCAACACCTTTCCTCGGGACACCTAAGGGACAGGGTTGGGAATCTCCAGACTTTGTCCTCTCTGTTCTATGGGTGACACAGGGACCTGCCTCCACACTGGTGAGCCTCAGACCCCATTCCTTCCCTTACCTCACATGCTGTGGCAGTTATCCGTCCCCTCCTTCCTCCATAACACTCCTGGCTCAACATCCACTGGATAATGGAAACCAATCCCCTGAGAATGGAGTCTTGGATTTAGACACTCTCAGTGATGGTCACAATTCCATAACCTGTGTCAGTAAGTGGTCTGGGGTCCCCTATCTTTAAGCTTTCTTCTTCATTTGTGGTCATCCTTCACTCTCTCAGACCTGTGTCACCTTTCAAATTCTCATTTTCAATGAATACCTGCCACCTCAAACTTCTACCTCTGACATAGACTTCAACCCCAGTGATTATTCTGTCCCCCGCCTTATGCCTCTCCACCTCCTGAACCTTCTGCCCCCACTTGGTCCCCAACTCCTACAATTCCAATCCCACTACCTTTATTCACTTTTCCTCCCTCTCCACCTGACCCCTTTACTCCTCTACACACCTGTTCTTGGGAACAGCCTCCAAAAGCCATTTTACCCTCAGATGAATCGCAGGAGCTGAAGGTGTTATCAGAGTCCATGTCCCCTTTAACCCAGGAGATCTACTCCAAACTGAAAAATACCTTGGGTCCTTTTCAAATGACACTATCCAATTTACAAAAATTTCAATATTTAACCCAGTCCTATGACCTCTCATGGCAAGACATTAACATAGTGCTTTCCTACACCACCACTCTTGAGAAAAAAACCATATTTAGACTGTAGCCACAGCCTTCATAGATATCTTAACTGAAACCCTTCTAAAATATACCAACCTCAACCCCGAATCTGAGGCTGGAAGGCTGTACCTAAATACCCACTTTATTTCTCAATCAACCTCAGATCTAAGAAAAACTTTAGAAACTCAATGAGGAACCCAGATTTCCTCAAAAGGAATTAGTTAAGCTGATCTTCAAGGTCTATAACAACAGAGGAGGAGGTGACCAAGACTAAGCAGGCTAGGTACCAGATGATGGCCTCTGCCCTCAGGGACAGGGAAAGGACTCTACCAGGCAACCTAACCACCTGCCTCATTCATCATAGCCTCCGGGTTCTTGGTGCAAGTGTGACAAATGGAGTCACTGAGCCCACCACTGCCCTAATCCTCAAGCTCCACTCAGACCCGACCCAGTCTATAGTGTCCCTGGGCTGCAGGGCCTGAAGCCAACCTTTCCACACTAGTGACTAAGCTGGGAAGCAAGCCACCTGAATTCCTGGGACTAACTACTGAAAACTGAAAGGGCCCAGGCTCTCAGGCTCTCATGGGTGATCATCTCATTTTCAGATCCTCAGGTTTGTCTTCTGGTTGTGGTAAGAAAATTTCCTACCTCCTGGTCATGGAGACCACATTCTTGGGACTGCCTCATTTTCCAGAGCTGCTATGCCCCTCTTACCTTTCTGTGGTTGGGGTTGATGGAGTCCCACTTAAAACTCCAACTCTAACCTGTCAGTTAGAATACCTGAAATTCCCCTTCTTTCCTATAATTCCTAAATGCCCTAATCCTTTGCTTAATCTAGACCTACTACCCAGACTTTTACCTTCTACCCATCACTCGAAATCCTAATACCTCTCACCTCTCTTCCTCTCCTCTAGGCCCCTCCCCTATCTACACAGAGGTCCCTCCCAGAAGTTTTATATCAGATTAATCCTAAAATTTTGGACACTTCCAAAAAACTTATTGCTACCTTTACTTCCCTACTCTAAAATAGGTCTTCTATTTTTTGTCAGCTTGGCTAATTTCTTCCATCTGAGGATCCCCAAGTTTGGCATTTTAGCTAAGACACTATGTCAGGCAGCCACTGGGGACCCTCACAAACCTCTACTCCTCCAGCCCTTCCTCTCTCAACCCTCTATAAAATTAAGGATGCCCTCTCTCCTAGAGCCTGCCCTGAAAGTCCTTATCCTCACCCTCCCTGCTCTGCAATCTAAACACTCAACCCCACACCTAACATCCAGCCTAAGCGCCACATTCTCTTCTATAACATGGCTGGGCCTTAATACAAACTTAATAATGACTCCCAACAGCCTGAAAAGACACCTTTAACTTCAATGTCCTTCAAGACCTTAAAAATTTTTGCCATCACAATGAAAAATGGTCAAAGACTCTCGACCTCTAAGCCATCTTCACTCTTTGCAAATTTCTGTGTCTCCTTCTCCTTATTTGCTTAAAAGTTAGTCACTGTCCCCCCATTTACTTCTTCAGAGCTGGTAGTTTTTTAAAAAAAATTTTTTAAATTCAGATGTTTTAAGATCCTAAAACTGTCATTTCTATATATTTCTAAATGTCGCTGAATTTAACAGTAAAGTTATGTTCTTAATTTTGGGCCTCTTCATTCTGAAATCTAGATAAATAACTGTAATAAAATGTAAAGACGTGTTCTCAGAACCTTGGTCATCAGCTATAGTACACAGTGTAGCCCACATGGGCTCCTTTCCCCCCTCCAGTTTTGCCCCATGGCTGTTCTGAGATAAATTGAATCCTCCAATCATCCTGTTTATACCTGTTAAATTAATTAAAGACAGAGATACATCCTGTCCTTTGTATCCATTTTTGATAACATGTAACTCTGTGAAATTTAGGAGGACCAGAAAATACATAGGGATAGTAGCTATATTGTGGTTTCAAAACACTTTTCAGTAACTTAAAAACTTTAAAGCCATGTTACAGTGAATGATTTGTAGTATATTCTACTTCGGCTGTATTTGATTGTTTGGGAAACTAAGTCTTTTCTCTATTAGACACTAGAATGTTTGCCTTTCAAAATCTTCTAATTATCAGTTTGACTATCATGTTTTATGAAAAACGTTTTTGGTAAGAAAGTTATGTCATGTTTGTAGTTTGTGCAAGTTTCAAGGATGAAAGGTACTGTATTTATGAGAAAGGGTAAAGAGAAAGGAGAACAATATTGTGTAAGAAAGGATCTTGTATGTTAAATTTTTGTTCTGAAATGGAATGACTGGTTATTTAAGACAAGTGAAAGTGAGGACAAAACAGAAAGTGTAGCAGGTTTGCAGACTGTCTGAGCAAGTTTAACAGAACTCGTAAGAGGTAATTTATGAACGAATTTGCATATGATTCCATTAACTATAATTTATAAAATTTGGTTAAAACAACAAAGCTTTCTTGAAATATTAATTCACACTTGATGGAATTACATGACTTGTTTTCCTCTAAATTAAAAATCATAGTAACGGAGGTTTTTCCTTTTTCCTTTTCAGTAACTGGCCTGAAAAAACTAAACTTTAAAAAAAGTTATGGTTTACACCCATATAATCTCCTGTAAAATCTTAAAATGTCCTTAAAATCTTTGAAAATTCAGTTTTTGACCTCAAACTAACTTTTAAAATATTAAGACCACTGAAATTCTAAAAGAGACATATTAGGCTTATTTAAAATGTTAAAATAAAAATTTCTTGCCTACCCACCAACTGGACAGGCACCTATATTCTTGCCCATTTGTCTTCTAAAATAATATTTTCCCTCCTGATCAACCTCTACTGGTTCCAGTAAAAACATGTCAGGAGCCCTCTTCTTAGTCCAACTCCTCACCACCATAAAGAATGACAGGGATCAGAAAAACTAAGTAAGTAAGTGAGCTGGAGTCTCTTCTATGGATGTGTAAGAAAAAACTAATGGTAAGTGAGTTGGAGTCTCTTCTATGGATATGTAAGAAAAAACTAATGGTAAGTGAGCTGGAGTCTCTTTTATGGATGTGTAAGATAGGGATCAGGATATGGGGTCTTCCCTACATTTTTTAAACTACAAGACAAATAGATTCCTTAGCAGCTATGAACCCCCCAAAACAGATGTGATTTAGACCTTGTCACTTCCAAAAAGGGAGACTTATGTTTGTTCCTGGATGAACAATGCTGCTTCTATGTCGACCAAACGGGACTTGTCAGAGATGTGGCCAAGAAATTAGCTGACTGGGCAGCCAACCTCCTAAGACAAAGAGAAAACAGCTGGCAATTTTAGTTTGACTCCCAAAGCTGGCTCCCATGAGACTTACCTCTAATCACCCCTTTACTTCTTTTATTACTTTGTGTCTCCCTAGGTCTGCTCCTTATATGAGCTGTGATCCAGTTCATTCAGAACACCATTTGCAGCTTAACCCAACAGCATAGCACCCAAGTTTTCCTTCTAAAAGAGGTTTGCTCAAGACAACCAATAACTCCTCCTATAACCCTATGAAAGTTGACACTCCCATCAGCAGGAAGCAATTTTGAGAGATTTCTGCACCCCTATTTCTTAAACTAAAAACTGTCTCATCATGGGAAAGAAATTCTCTTAACCCTGACAAGAGTATAGCCATTTTAAAAGATCAGGTCAAACGCTCTCCCCAGATTCCTGAAATGCCTCAAGGCCAGATTCTAAGGACGGAGTCATAAGGAGCCCACCCAGGTGGTACTCTGGGCTCACTGCCCCATTCCCGCTCTACCAATAAGGCTAATAAAAGTCGTTTGTAATGGTGTGGGAGCTGAGCTGGCAACTGGTAAGTCTTCACTCTCCTTTTCTCCTCTATTAAAGTCTTTCTTTGTTCCTGGTGGTGGGGGGAAGAAAATTATAAATCAAAAAACACCTGAGAATTGTTTCAACTTATTCTATTGTAAATCCCAAAGATCTAAATGTCTTATGTATTATCAAAACTAATACAAAACCTACAGTTCAAACAAAGATCTGAAGGGTCCCTGATGCTCAGTTTCTTTATGTCTAATTTTTTTTATATCTTTAGTACAGCTTAAAGATGAACATAAACAATAATGCTACCATATGTATAATATTTGATAACACTTACCATAAAATCTTAGAGAATGTAACAGATGACTTCTATGGGGAAAAAATGATGATTATTATAATGATTCAAAAGATATCAGAGATATGGTCCAATTTCTTCCCCAAAATGTAAAGTTATGAAAATTTACTAATTTATAAAACAAAATCATGATGTCTTTACTGCTTTCACAATCTGTGCTTTGATAAAAATTTGACAAATTATTTTATAAGAGTGAATGTCAGTGCATAATTTTTGAGTGTTAAAGGAGACTCAGAAATAAATAGCTTAACACATGTTATAAGTTTTATCAGCTGTGATTGACTGACTGTCCAATTTTTTCAAACAACCCTTTTACATGCTTCTAACAATATAACTTTGCAATGATTCTCCTTACCTTAGGGCAGAATCTATTTCTTCATCCTTTGAATCTAAAAGAGCCAGATAATTTATTTTAATAATTTTATTATGAATATGACTTTCCTTAACCCTCAGTCCTCAAGGGATTTTTATAAGCTTGCAAACCCTCTCTTGATCTCCTTTGCCTTATCATGACAGCAAGCCAGTGCCATCCTTCTTGACTTAGCACAGAGTCCAGCTTACACCCCCAACCCCCAAAAATAAACCATCTGACTAATTAGCAGCCATTTCAATGAGATCACATCTCCTCCTCAGCCAAGTTTTGAACAGTGAATTATTGTTTTAAACTACTCCGTTTTGGAATGCTTTGTTACACAGCAATGTTATTGCAACAGATAACTGATACAACTGTCTAAAACAATAACATTATTCTGAGTTACTAAGCAAACATTCTAATTTTGCTGCAGTCATTGAATAGTTGTAGTATAATTATATTTAGTATAGGAGGTAGAAAGAAAATGGGTTTGGCAAAAATGTGAGTTTCAGTTACTGCTTATGTAAATATGGATAATTAACTTTTGTGTGTATTACTTTCCTCATCTATTTTCTGGGCCTGATAATACCACCCCTTATGATATCTGCAACTAGAACGTTTTTCTATTTACAATAAAGTTGTTAAAACCAAACCAATATGAATGTTTTTAAATATATATTAGGCATCTAGCAGTTAGTCTAAATCATTTCCAAAATTATTAGTTAAATATTGTCATCAATAATTAAAAGTACAAACAAAAGCTCTGAAGCTCAGAAAATGAAAAATATTATAATAAGTCTATAGAGTTTGAATACTGGTGTCAGATACTTGTTAATTTCAACTCAAGAATTTTTATATGTATATTATTAAGATACATAGATAAAATATTTTTAAATATAGAGAAAATGCATTAAATTATAAGAGACATTTTAAAACATATCTCCATAGTAACTTCAGAAAAAGCTATTAAATTTCATTCATACAATAAAATTGCAAGGAGTCACACTGACAAAAAACAATTACATTAAAGATTCTTATGTAAAAATAATGTTAAGAGATCTTTTATATTAATGAATATTTTTTCTAATATTATTATTACTCTGGAACACATAAAGAAATAAATACATAGATTATATTGCACAATATAATTACACACGAAGACCAAGTGTGATTTATTCCACAAATCTAAGACTGCTTTTATATTTAAAAATAAAGTCAATGTAATCAAACACTATAATAGACTACTAAAGAAAAATTATAAGATTATACCAATTAATATAGGAAAAAAACAAAAAATCAAGAGGATTTACAATCTAGAATAAGTGAAATCAACAAAGTCACAGGATACAAGATAAGTACACAAAAATTATGTTTTTATATACTAACAAGGACACGTGGAAACAACGATTTACGAGTAGTATCATTCAAATTGTTCCAATTAAAATGAGATACTGAACAAAGCCTGAACAGAATAGAAAGAAAAAGTACAAACATTCTGATGAAATAAATAAAGGAAAGAAAAGATTGTGTTAACATTTTGGGAGGTTTGACATAGTTAAGCTGCCAATTATCCCCAAATTTATCATTAGTTTTGGTTTAGTTCCAATTAAAATACCAGCAAGAGGTTTCGAATATCAGCAAACATTCTAAAATTGATATGGAAAATAAAAAGTACTAGACTATATGAAATGATTATTTAAAAAAAAAACACAATGTGGGAAAACTATCTAATATTAGGACTTACTGTATATCTACTGCAATCAAGACAGTGTAGTATTGGGAAGAGATTGACACATAGATCAAATAAAGAATAGAAAAGCCAGAAATAAACTTATGCAAATATGTACATTTTGGCAAAACTCCAAAGACAATTGCATGGTGTATGGATAAGTTTTCAACAAATCTTCAAAATTATGTCAAAAAAATAATTTATAAAACAAAATATTTATAAACTGTATGTCAGCAAAACTAAAAATTTATGTTCCATGAAAGACCCTGTTGAGAGGACATATAAACATTTTACCAACTGGGAGAAAATAGTTGTAAAACATATACTCAACAGAAGACAAGCATCTGAAATATATAAAGAATTCTTAAGATTTCATAGTAGAAAAACAAGAAGTTTAAATAGAAAATGGACATAAAACATAAACAAATATTTCATCAAAATATAAATAGAAAATAAGGTTTGTTAGGTAATAGAAAAATGAAATTTAAAATCATAATACTATCACATGTGAGCTTCATCTGAGGGATGCAAAGATGGTTCACCACATAATTAGACGTAAAAGCAAAGACCTTATGTAGGTAGGTAAAGAAGGATCATGTCTCAAAATTATAAAAGCTACATATGACAAATCCACAGCCAACTTTATACGAAATTGTGAAAATTTGAAAGCATTTCCACTAAGAATGGGAACAAGACAAGTGTCCCCACTGTCACTTTTATTCAATATAATGCTGGAGTCCTAGCCATAGCAATCAGGTAAGAGAAATAAATAAGGAGAATCCAAATCAGGAAAGCATAGGTCAAATTATTGCTTTGCTAATGATGTTATCTAGATCACCTCAAAGACTCCAAAAGATTTCTGGAATTGATAAATAAGTTCAACAAAGTCTCAAGTTACAAAATCAATATACACAAGTCATTTCCTTACACTCCAAAAACAGTCAGACTGAAAATCAAGTCAGAGACTCAACACTATTTACAATAGCCCAATGAAAATAAACACCTAGTAATATATTTAAATAAGGAAGTGAAAGATCCCTACAAAGAGAAATATGAAACACTCTGAAAATAAATCAGAGATGACACAAACAAATGAGAAAATAGATAATGGTTATGAGTTGGTAGAATCAACATTGTTAAAATATTCATACTACCCAAATGATTTACAAATTCAATGTAATCCCCACCAAAATACAACATATATTTCACAAATCAAGAATAAAATAATTCCACACTTCATTTGAAACCAGAAAAGAGCCAAATAGCCAAACAATTTTAAGCAAAAAGAACAAATCTGGAGGTGTCACATCACCAGACTTCAAACTATACAAGGCTATAGTGACTAAAACATCATGGTATTGACACAAACGTAGAGAGACATAGACCAACGGAATGAAAAAGAAAATTAAAAACACTCACATATAGCCAACTGATTTTTATAAAACAGGCAACAACAACAACAAAAACAAAGAACAACATGCACTCTGAAAAGAAGCCTTATTTACTAAATGGTGCTGGAAGAACTGAATACCCACACACAGAAAGACAGGAGCCACTGACAAAAGTTAATTCAAGATGGATAAAAAATTTAAATGTAAGACATAAAACTATAAGAACACTAGAAGAAAATGTTTGTAAAACTCTTCTTGATATTGACCTAGGCAAATAATTTAGGAAGAAGATTCCAATGGCAATCACAGCAACAATAAAAATATATAAATAGGAAAAATTAAATTAAAAAGATTCTTCACAGCTAATTTAACAGACAGCAGTGGAAATAGACAACCTACAGAATGTGAGGAAATATTCACAAGCTATACAACTGATAAAATGCTAATAACAAGAATCTATAAATAACTCAAGTGTGTCAACAAGAAGAAAATGTTAAAAAGTTGGAAAAACAAGAATTCAAAGTAGTCAAGAAAAGAGCAACCGACCCCATTTATAAGTGGGCAAGACCCTTGAACAGGAACTTCCCTGAAGATGACAGACAAATGGACAATAAATACATGAAAACAATGTTCATTGTATTTAATCATCAGAGAAATGCAAATTGAAACCACTCTGAGATATCACCTAAAGCCAGTGAAATTAGCCCACATCACAAAGTCCCAAATTTGTGGTTACTTGTACGAATGTGGAAGGGAAGGAACACTTATACACTGCTGGTGGGAGTACAAACTAATACCACCTTTATGGAAAAAGAATGGAGAAGTCTCAAGAATTAAAAGTCAACCTTCCATTTGATCCCACAATTCCATTGCTAGGTATCTACCCAGAAGAACAAAAATCATTTTACCACAAAGACATTTGCACCAGAATGTTTATTACAGTTCAATTCATAATTGCCAAGTCATAGAGGCAACCTAAACACCTATCAAGCCATGAATGGACTAACAAACTTAGCATAGGTGTATCATGGGGTCCTATTCAGCCACAAGAAAAGATGGAGACTTGACGTCTTTTATGTTTACCTGGGTGGAGTTGAAAGGCATTCTTCTTAGTAAACTATCGCAAGAGCGGAAAAAAAAATATTCCATGTACTCAGTACTCAGTACTAACATGAAAACAATATATAAACAATTATAAGTCCACACAAATGATAAAATCCAAACATAGTCTAGCAGGAGTAGGGGGGAGGAGAAAAGAGGGAGAGAGGGAGGCCAGGGAGAGAGGGAGGCCGGGAAGAGAGGAGGGTGATTGGCAGGAGAGGGGAGGCAAATTGGCAGGATCTCACCTAATGTGCGCAATGTGAAGTTGTACAACCTGTCCCCATGTGAAGGGCTAAACTACAACTTGAACTTGACCTGGGAAGTGAGAATAATGCAACCTAAAAATTTGTATCCTCCTATTAATTTGTAAAAAAAAAAAAGTTGGAAAAATACATGAATAGAAGCTTTTCAAAAGAAGATATATGCTTGGCCAATAAACATGAGAAAATGCTATTACTAACTATCAGATAAATAAAAATTAAATGCAAAATGAGATATCATCTTACTTCAGTTAGAATGGTATTTTTAAAAAGCCTAAAAATAATAGATGTTGGCATGTAAGCAGAGAATGAGAACAGTACTGCTTGTGGAACTGCAAATTAGTACAACCTTTACAGAAAACTGGAAATTTCTCAAAGAAGTAAAAGTAAAGTAGTCAGACTACTTTAATAGTTAAAATAGTAGACTAAATACATGTCAGTCTACCAGGTATTTACTGAAAAGAAAATAAGTCTTTTTATCAAAAAGATGCATGCATGTGAATTTTTATCACAGAACAATTTACAGATTCAAAGATGTGGAATCAATCCAAGGGCCCCTCAATTCATGAGTAGATTAAAAAGGCGGGTATATTCTTACGTTTATTCTGAAATGCTACCGAGTCCTGAAAAAGGATGAAATTAGTCCTTTTGCTTCAATTTGTATGGAACTGGAGATCATTATCCTAACTAAAATATCTAAAGGATGGTAAAATAAGTAATTAACTGATGAGCACATATGTGAACAGAGAAAAGTAAAACTCATTGAAAATCAAGCAGAGAAGAGGACAGAGAAGAGGATGGACAAAAATCCACCTAATGGGTACAGTGGACACCACCTGACTGATGGGCATGTTTATAACTCTGACTCAAGCATAACAAAAGTGTTCCATATAACCAAAAACAGTTGTACACTAGTAATATTTTAAAATAATAGGGCGGCGCCTGTGGCTCAGTGAGTAGGGCGCCGGCCCCATATACCAAGGGTGGCAGGTTCAAACCTGGCCCCAGCCAAACTGCAACAACAACAAAAGAAATAGCCAGGCATTGTAGCAGGTGCCTACTACTCGGGAGGCTGAGACAAGAGAATTCCCTAAGCCCAAGAGCTGGAGGCTGCTGTGAGCTGTAATGCCACAGCACTCTACCGAGGGCAATAAAGTGAGACTCGGTCTCTACCAAAAAAAAAAAAGATAATAAAATAATAATTTAAGAAAATAAATAAATGAAAATAAAAAATTAAGAATTTACTCTTCTATTTTAATTGAAAATGCAGTTCTTCATAGCCAGATTATCTCAATTTAAAAAGGATGCTTTACTTGAAGAACGATAGTTAATCACTGTGGAATACAGTTAGATAAATCATTTTTTTTTTTTTTGTGATTCATAATGAAATAATTGATTTAGGCAAAGATCATCAGTGCATGCTAAACCATCAGTTGATAAGTTGCTGAGGAACCCTGCATTTTCAGGGTGTCAAATCATTGCCCTATAGAAGCCAGATGCAAAAAGAAAAACCATATAACTAATCAATGGAAGGATTAAGCTCTGTCCACCTAAACCTAAAATCAACCACGGCAACACTAGCAGATATTCTGTACCTACATGTACAGATACAATGCTATAAGCAGAAACAGCATCACTTATTAAACATAAGTTCACTGAGCACAATGTTACACAAAACCATGAGGAAACAATTAGAAAACTCCTAAAGACAGTGTATAGTATGAGACAACTGATAACTGCCTTGGTCTCTTCAAATTACTGGTGGCAAGTGGAAAAAAAAAAAACTCCGTGTTTGTGTATGTTTGTGTGTGTGTGTGTGTGCATGTGGTGGGGGCTTGTACTTTGGGGAGGTATTACTCTATATTAAAAGACGTAATGCCATATGTAGGTCTTGATGGGATCCTTGGGTCCCATAACCAAATGCCATATGTAGGTCTTGATGGGATCCTTGTTTGAAGAAATGAATAATACAATGGCATTTTTAGGGCAATTGTGGAAATTTGAAATTAAATGGATAATATAATTTGTTTTTGTTTTTTGTTTTCTGTTTTTATTAAATCATAACTGTGTACACTGATGGATTTATGGGGCTCAGTGTACTGATTTGATATACAATGTGAAATGCTTACATTGAACTAAGTAGCATCCATCACAATTATACTCTTTTCTTGATAGTTTTGAAATGTAGCTTTGTATCATGCACATTAGATGAGGTGCCCCAAAATGTCTTCCCTCCTCTTACCTCCTCCCCCTCCTCTTTCTCTCTTCTTCCCTTCTACTTTCTGGACAATAGTTATGTTTTACAATTCATATGAACGTGTACATGATTATAGTGATTTCATAGTTGTATTGAGTACGTTGGATACTTTTTTTTCCATTCTTGAGATATTTTACTAAGAAGAATATTATGTAGCTCCATCCAGTTAAACATAAAAGATGTGACATCTCCATCTTTTTTATGGCTGCATAGTATTCCATGATATTCATATACCACAATTTGTTAATCCATTCATGGGTTGATGGGCACTTGGGCTGTTTCCATGTCCTGGCAATTATGAATTGGACTGCAATAAACATTCTGGTGCAAATGTCTTTGTTGCAAAATAATTTTTGGTCATCTGGGTATATACCTAGTAGAGAAATTGTGGGATGGAATGGTAGGTCTACGTTTAGTTCCTTGAGTAGTCTCCAAAATTCTTTCCATAAAAGTCATATTAGTTTGAATTCCCACCAGCAGTGTAGAAGTGTTCCCTTCTCTGCATCCACGCCAACATCTGTAGTTTTGGGATTTTGTGATGTGAGCTAATCTTACTGGAGTTAGATGATATCTCAAAGTGGTTTTGATTTGCATTTCTGTGATGATTAAGGATGAGGAGCATTTTTTCATGTGTTTGTAGGCCATGCATCTGTCTTCATCAGAGGTTTCTGTTCAAGTCTCTTGCCCACATAGAAATGGAGTTATTTGTTCTTTTCTTATTGATTACTTTGAATTCTCTGTGGATTCTAGTTATCAGACCTTTGTCAGAAGCATAACCTGTAAAAATCTCCCATTCTGAAGGTTGTCTGTTTGCTTTACTTACTGTGCTCTTGGCTGTGCAGAAGTTTTTTAGTTTGATCAGATCCCAGTAATATATTTTTGGTGTTGCTTCAATTGCCCCAGGGGGGCCTCCTCATAAGATATTCTCCCAGGCCAATTTCTTCAAGTGCTATTCCTGCACTCTGTTCTAGTCTTTTTATAGTTTCATGTCTTAAGTTTAAATCTTTTATCCACTGAGAATCAATTTTTGTTAAGGGTGAAAGGTGGGGGTCCAGTTTCAGTCTTACACAGATCACTAGCCAGTTCACCAGCACCATTTGTTAAATAGGGAGTCTTTCCCCCACCGAATATTTTTGATAGGCTTGTCAAAGATCAAATGATGATAGCTGGGTTCATCTCTTGGTTCTCTATTCTGTTCCATATATCTATCTCTCTGTTTTTGTGCCAGTAATTTGGATTGTGCTAACTTTTATGATGATTATGTAGAAAAATGTGGGGTTTTTTATAAATGCATACTAAATATTTAGGATGGTAATGTCATGATTTTCTTAATTTACTACACTATAGCCAACAAATGAGTACATAAAGCACATTTGTATAAAAAATAAAATAGCATTATCATGAGATTTCACCATATACTTAAAAGGAAGATTAATAAAATAATGATAAACAAAATGCTATCTAGCATAAGAAGATACTGAATGTTTACATGTTGGTGAGGATGTACACTGGTTGAGCACTCTGGAAAATAGTTCGACATATTATTATAAAACAAAAATATACTTACTGTATGACTTAGTTATATTCCTAGGCATTTATCTCAGAGAAATAAAATCTTATGTTCAAAGATTAATCAACTATAGATACAGGTTCATAGAAGCTTTATATGTAATAGCCATAGAATAAACAACTCTGTTGTCCTTCAACTTGTACATGGGTAAGCAAATTTTAGTATATCCATACCAGGAGATACTGCTCAATAATAAAAAGAAATGAATTACTAATACCTGTAATATCAATGGATATCAAGGACATTACACTGCATAAAGATGCCAGTCTCAAAATTCTGCATACTATATGATTCCATTGATGGTCGCTATTAGACTTTAGGGGAAGTGTGTTGGTAGCATGATGGAGTTTTCTTTGGAATGATGATGGTAAAACAAATCTATGTATAATTAAATTTTTTTGAATTACACACAGAGACACAAATGAATGCATTTATAATTAGTGAAATCTGAATAATATCTGTAGTTTAATAACAATATTGTGCCAATGCCAATTCCTCATTCTATTTCTGTACTATAATTATGGAAGATGTTACTATTGAAGCTTATCATTGGTAAAGAGGACTCCATATTCTTTTTTGAAAATTCCAATGTCTATGATTATTTTACTATCAAAAATGTACACAAGTTAGCCAGGCATTGTGGCAGGCACCTGTAGTCCTAGCTACTTGGGAGGCTGAGGCAAGAGAGTCGCCTAAGCCCAGGAGTTGGAGGTTGCTGTGAGCTATGTGATGCCACGGCACTCTACTGAGGGCGATAGATAAAGTGAGACTCTGTCTCTACAAAAAAAAAAAAAAAAAATGTACAAAAGTATATTGTAGAATTTTTTCCATTTCAATAATGCACAACTTGAATCTTGGTTTATCAAAAATTAGAATCTCCTCACATTTCAGCCCTCTCAACTTTCCATTTTAAATATTCCAGATAAACGTTCATAACTAACCAGGTATCTTATAAAATATTATCAAGCGACTTTGCTGTTTGGGGTATTCTCTTCTATTCACCTTCACAAGTGGCTAATACTTGAAACCACAGACAAATATCATCTTATCTAAAAAGGCCTCCTAGACTCACATTTATACACATACCTGCATATGAACATATAATATGAAACTTGTTTGGCTACTTTGGAGTATTCGTATCTGTAGATATATAGGGAAAGCAAATGGGTAAGAACTTTACTCAGTATTTCCATCTCCTCATAGATGCATAGAATATAGTAGCATAGTTGATAATGAAGTACTAAATAAATAAACAAATTAAATGTACTATTTTGAGTGATTCTATCATCTACAGATTGAATGATTTCAAAGTAAAGTATAAGGAATATGTCATTTTCAAATGAATCTGGAATGTTGTTAACATAATATTAATTTGAGTTTTTTTTATTTTTGCTGTTGTTGCCTATTATGAAATCCTCCAGACTGAGTTACTTGGATGAGTCAACTCATTAAATATTGAACTCATGAGTGTTATTTTATGACTATTTTAAATATTATTCTTATACCAGTTTTTTTTAAAACTGACTTCTGAAGTTACTTAGAATGTTTATGTGAGTTATTTTTTTGGAAACATTTGAGAATAATTATTTCCTAGTTGACAATATACATTACAAGTTTAATTCTGACTATCATAATTTTGCGATATATCTTCTATTATACTATATGCATTTCCTAAAACACTATTAATTTATCCTTTTTACTCTGAATTTCATGTAATTCTATCTCCTGGGAATTTTAATTTGTAGAGAAGAAATGGAAAATTCAGGTAGAAGCTCTGTTGGTTTCTTACTCCTCATTCCATTATGTTCACATAAATTAGAGAAAGTGAATACTTTCTTTTCTGGAAATGTTTATATACAAGATGTTCTTTTTATTATCTGTTGAATTTCACATTCCAGTAGTTTAATATAAAAGCTAATTTGTTTGTAATTATGTGGATTCCATTTTACATCTTGTGGTTTTGATGAGCAGGTACAGAAATTCACAGCATACCTGAGGTGTTTTTTAAAAAACTGAACAGATGCTAAAATTACAAAGCTTTCTATTAGTAAATATTTAGAACAAATATGTACTATGCAAATTGAGTGTATCACAAAGACATATTGAAAAGGTAGAAAGCCTATGCATACCAAAATGAAAAAAAAGTAAGACAATGCTTTGGTTTATTCCCAGATATACTTGTATTTGTATATGTCTAAAAGTATCTTTGTAAATATATAATTCTAAGTGGCTAGTAAACAGCAAAACATAATAGGTATAATATAAATTGTGGGAATTAAATAATCTGATTAGGGAGCATTGTGTTATAAAAAGTGAAAAGGAAGATAATATTAGGATGGAATATCAGTTACAGTACTCATCTCCCCAGGAAAACATGAATTTAATAACCATACATAAACCAGAACACCTATGAGGAAACCCCTGAATTCAGGTAATAAATTGCAGCATCCGAAAAAAACTAAGAACCAAGATGAGCTGCATTGAAACAGGAAACCACAGTATCACTTTGTCTCATCTGTCTCTTTAGCCCAAGTGAGCACACTACAAAGCCAAGAGATATCCTCTGAGTCCATGATTTCTACTTTAGGATAAGGAAAAATGAGCTGGCTTTTGGGTTACTATCTGAGACCTCCTCTGGTCTCACCCAGAATTCTGTGAGACCTGGCAGAGTTAGAATTTCTAAGAGTAGTTAAGAACTGAGAGGAAGAATGGGTGACTTCCAGTGCCTGGGGGTGGGGTGGGCAGCACAAAGCAGCTGGCTTGAATTGCAGCTGCTGTTGTTTATCTCAGAATCTAGAGCAGCCCATAGTAGCTAGTGCAGTCCCCTCTTACCTAAAGCAATCTATAGCTTCAAAGCTATTTTGATAAAAATACCAATGGCTTTTTTTTTTCAGAAATAGAAAAGCAATTCAAAAATTTGTAAGAGGTAACAAAAGACCCAGAATAGCCAAAGTAATGTGAGAGAAAAGAACAAGGCTGGAGCTTCAGAAATTAGAGCAGCACATTACTGACATAAACTCACACCTAAACCAGTGAACCAGAATAGACCACTCAAATGTCAACCCGTGTTTACATGGTCAGCTAATCTTCAACAAGAGTGCCAAAAATATATAATGGGAAAAGAAAAGTATCTTCAACAAATTTTGCTGGGAAAATGGGATGTCCACAAGTAAAAGAATGAAAGTGAACACTTATATTATACAAAAATCAACTCAAAAGGGATTAGATTTAAATGTAAGATCTGAAACAGTATAACTCTCCTTGAATGTGAGATCTGAAACTGTAAAGGAGAAAAACTTCCTGACATTGATCTTGAAGTAATTTCATGGGCATGACACCACAAATACAGGCAACAAAAGCAAAAAACATAAGTGGAGTTCAGTGTCCATTGCTCAGAGGTTAGGGTGTGAGCCACATGTACTGGGGCTAGTGGGTTCAAACCCGGCTGGGGCCTGCTAAACAACTATGACAACAATAACCAAAAAAATAGCCAGGTGTTGTGGTGGGAGCCTGTAATCCCAGCTACTGGGAGGCTGAGGCAAGATAATCGCTTAAACCCAAGAGTTTGAGGTTGCTGTGAGCTGTGATGCCACAGCACTCTATCAAGCAGGACATAGTCAGACTTTGTCTCAAAAATAAATAAATAAATAAATAAATAAATAAATAAATAAATAAATGGAACTGCATCAGACTAAAAAATCCCACAGCTAAGAAAATAATTATTAGATTGTGAAGTTACTCTAAAAGACCTACGAAATAGGAGAAAATATTGAATATCATATACCTAATAAAGGGTTAGTATTCAAAATATATAAAGAACCGCTACAGCTCAATTGCCAGAAAAAATAGCTTGATTAAAAAATGGGTAAAAGTGGAGGCACCGGCCCCATATACCAAAGGTGGCAGGTTCAAACCTGGCCCTGGTGAAAAACTGGAAAAAAAAAAAAAAAAGATCGGGCAAAGGACTTGAACAGACATTTTATAGGATGACATACAAATGGCCAAAGGTACATGAAAAAGTGTTCTACATATTTAATATTATAAAAATATAAGTCACAACCACAGTGAAATATCAATTTATACCTATCAGGATTATTATCATTTAAAAAAAAAGCAGTTTGGGAGGAGTATCTGGAGAATGGTGGTCACTGTACTGGATGGACTTCTGAGTTATTGTGTCACTTCCATCTTTGACTGTACCAGGAAATTTTTCACAGAGTTGAAATATTTATTGCAGTAATTTCTGGCCTTACATGATTAAGATTTTGCAAACTTCAGGGCATGGGGCAAGGCCTTCCTTAGGGAAATACCATAAAAACACTCTTATGATACACTTTTTTTCTGGGGGTCAGAGCAAGATGCAGACTGGAAACAGTTCCTAACTAGCCACTCATGGTGAGATGGGGAAAGAGAATGCCAGCCACCTTTTTCTGGGGGAACATACCCAGGGACATCACTCCATGGGCCAGCAAGGTAGGTAGACTCCAGGAGCCAGTGAGGAGGTCTGGAGCTAAGGAAAACCAGCACAGAAGGCAAGTGCTTGGATATAGGCAGGGGCTGGCCAGACATCCCTCCCATGGAGGACTGGGGATAGAAAAGAGCTGTCCTGTAGTTTTTTGATTTAGACTAAACTGCTGCTGGAGCTTCACTGGAAGGCTTAAATGAATGAGTGAACTCGAACAGCATCCAGTGGCTGGGACTGAATACCAAATGGGGTGGATCTCTCATCAACTGGATTACTAACTGGGTGCCACCATTGTAGAAAAGCCATGCAAGAATAGTCCACAGGGTCCTAGTGCACAGCCAACTGTGATGTGCCTGCTGAGGTCAGGCAACCATCCTTAGAATGAGGCAAGCAGCCCCTGCACTCCTAGGAGGGCCACTTTTGGTCAGAGGGCACTGATGACATGCCTTTTAAGGTAGCTGGCAAGAGCATTAGGATCCCAATTCCATAAGGACTGAATGCTGATGGAGGGATGAGTCCCTGATTAAGGGCAATTACATCAGGAAGACAGGATAGGGTCTCCTCTGGAGAGTGGCTTCCAGACCTCTATGTAGCAAAATCAGCATGTATTTTCTCTGTCACCTAACACCAATATGCCACCTGTTTTCCAGGATATATATTGTAATATATATGTGTATGTGTGTGTAAAACTATATCTATGCATATATAAACACACACACATACACACACACATATATTTATGTATATTTCTTTCAGTTTTTACTTCTTTTCTCCATTTTTTTCCTTAGCTTTTTTCTCATTGTTGTTGTTGTGGTTGTGTTGGTTTTGGGTTTCTTCATGTGGGTCCTTTTTTTTCATTTTTACTTTTTTCAATACAAGCAATTCCCCTTTTCTGTTATGGTTTTTTCAGTCCATTTTATCCTTCCTTTGTTTTAACTTCTCTCCTTTTTTCTCTGTTTTGGTAGAGATTTTTCAACATTTTTCATATTTCTAACATAAATTTCTTATATAACAACTAAGATATTTTCTAATTATCTTCTACAATTGAATTTTTAAATTTTTAATCTATTATTTATTTTTTTTTTTCATTTATCAGAGTTATGGGGAGGTTATGATATTGGTCTGGCTAGAAGGTCACAGTATTTTTCTGGATCAAGGGGATCATGTGCTCATGATCTAACTTATACTTCTAGCTTTGGTTTTTGGAAAGGCAGTATTGGTAGGTTCTCATTGCTACATATGCTAATCTATCTGTCTTCTTTGGGAAGAGGTTGGAACATGCTTTGGTCAAAGGTGAAGAGGAGCTCATAACTTCAAAAAACCCACACAGCCTGACACCCCAAAGGCCAAGACTTGTAGATGTAGTCACTGCGCCATTACAAACACCATCACATAACCTGTTGCTGTCATTAGTTCTTTTTGTCCTTCTCTCCTTTTCTTCAATTTTTTCTTTACCAACCCCCCCTTTTTTTCTTTTTAAATTTACCTATTATTTCTCTCTTCTTGTTCTTTACCCTTTTGGCCACTTCCAAAAGGGGACATCACCACCTAGCTCTGAGAGAAGGTAATTTAAAGTGCAGGAGGTAATGAGAAGGAAAAAGTAGGGAACGACATGAACAAGAAGAAAACAAACGTGAGAAGTAACCAACAAAAAAATTTTCAAATATGAAAAACCAAAACAGTAATACTACCAAGGGACCATGAGGCAGCTATTGCAGAGGATTCCACCTATAAAGAATTAATGGAAATGACAGGAAATTTAAAATATGGATGGCTAAGGAAAGAAAGGGATTTGATGAGAAAGTAGAAAAATAGAACCATAATATGGAAGAATGATATCAAGAATATGGAAAGGATATTGTGGAGGTTAAGGAAATGAAGGAATCTATCAGAGAACTTGAAGATGCAGTAGAAAAGATCAATAACAGGTTAGAACTTGAATAAGAAAAAACCTCAGTGCTAAATGATAAAGCTTTTGAGCTAACCCAAGTAGTTAAAGAGACAGAAAAGAAGTGAGAGAGAACAGGAAATTTGCTCAAAGAATGATGGGTCTTCATGAAGTGTTCACACTTACTAATTATAGGTATACCTGAAGGGGAAGGTGAAAATCCTAAAGGATTCAAAGCCCTATGGTAGGATATCATAAATGAAAATTTCCCAAGGTTCACTAAAGATTCCAAAACAATCCTTTTAGGGGGCTATACAAATCTGGGCCATCTCCAAACAAACAGAGCATCTCCAAGACACATTGTAATGACTCTTTCTAAACTCAAGACAAATTAGAAAATTCTGCAAACATCTAGGAGTAAGCATCCATTGACCTATAGGGGCAGATCTAGCTGGACAGTGGAATTCTCAGTTGAAACTTTCCAAGCCAGAAGAGAATGGTCAACTTACACAGAAATTGTTCTTACACAGAACACTTTTCAGCCCAGAATTCTATTTCCTGCTAACCTAAGCTTCAAAATGACATGGAAATCAAATCTTTCACTGATATTCTGACATTGAAGAAATTAGCTACAACAAGATCAGCTCTACAAGAAATACCTAAACCTTCACAATGACCATCACAATGGCCACCAGCCAAGTAAAGACCCAGAAACTAAAAGACAAAGCTAGCTGCAATAATGCTGCAAAGGACAAAACTAAGTAATGGACTTTCACAAAATAAGATGAATAGAATTCCACCACACTTATTAATTCTCTCAGTAAAAAAAAAGGACAAGTCATCCATATGTTGTCTCTAAAAAAACACATCTAACCTTGAAGTACAATATAAGACTCAGGGTAAAGGGATGGAAAACAATATTTCAGGCAAATGAAAATCATAAGAAAGGAGGGGTAGCAATTGCGTTTTCAGACACAAGTGAATTTAACACAACTAAAAGTTAAGAAAGACAAAGATGGTCACTTCATTCTGGTCAAGGGAATAATACAATGAGAGGACATTTCAATTATAAATAATTATGAATGAACTTAAATGCTTCTAAATTCATGAAACAGACTTTGTTCTGAGCAATATGACACCACATAACATCATAATACCTGGAAAATTTAACACCCCTTTGGCAGAACTAGACAGATAGATGAACAGAAACTTAAAAATTCAAGGGACTTAAATGTGACTCTTGAACAAATGGCATTAAGAGACATACACAGAACATACCATCCCAATACTAAGAAATATAAATTCTTCTCATATCCCCAAATAGATCATATCCTAAGATAAAAATCAAACTTCAACAAAATTAAAAGAATCAAAATTACACTTTGTATCTTAAATGTGAAACTCAACTCTAAAAAATTGTAGTTCAAACAAAGGCATGGTAATTAAACAACCTTATACTAAATGATAGTTGGGTCAAGAAACTGATAATGGAAGAAATGGTTAAATTCAACAAAAATAACAACAATGAAGCTATAAGTTACTAAACATTGTGGGATACTGCAAAAGCAATCCAAAGAGGAAAATTTGTCACATTAAATGCCTATATGCATTAAACGGAAACAACCTAGTGAATCATCTTAAGGAAATAGAAAAGGAAGAGAAATCCAATCCCAAACCTATCAGGAGAAAAGAAATAACCAAAATTAAATCAGAAAAAAAATAAAATTAAACACAAAAGAATAATTCAGAAAATTAATGAAACAAAAAGTTGGTTCTTCAAAAAAGATAAATAAAATTGATAAACTTTTGGCCAGATTAACTAGAACAGAAAAATAAATTATAACCTCAATCAGAAATGAAAAAGGAGAAATAACAATGGGCAACACTGAGATACAGAGGTAGTCTCTGACTAATACCAGAAACTCTATGCCAAGAAATTTGACATTGTGGAGGAAGTGGACCAATACCTGGAATCACATCATCTCCTTAGCCTTGACCTAGAAAAAATAAATTTCTTGAACATACTAGAATCAAGCACTGATAATGAACAATAAAAATCTTCTAACAACAAGAACAACAACAAAACTGGATCAAATGGTTTCACAACAGAATTCCATCTAACCTTTCTTGTACCTATATGGCAGAATCTATTCCAAAACATTGAGAAGGAGGGACCATTATCTAACACATTCTATAAAGCAAACATCACCTTGATTCCAAAACCAGAAAAGGACCCAACCAAAAGGAAGAACTACAGACCAATTTCACTAATGAATATTCATGCTAATTACTGAATAAAATCTTAGCTAATAGATTACAGCTGCACATTAAAACAATTATTTATCATGATCAAGTAGGTTTTATCCCTGGGATGCAAGGCTGGTTTAACAAATCTATAATTATAATTCACCACATCAACAGAAGCAAAAAAAAAAAAAAAAAGACCATATGATACTCTCAATAGATGTAGAAAAAGCATTTGACAAGATTCAGCATACTTTTCTAACAAGAACACATTAAAATATAGGCATAGTTGAAATTTTTCTCAAATTGATTGAAGCCATCTATGACAAATCCAAAGATAACATCATATTGACTGAAATGAAAGTGAAAGCTTTACCAGTTAGAGCTAGTACTAAACAAGGATGCCCTCTATCACAGATACTATTCATCACACTGCTAGAAGCTCTGGTCAATGCAATCAGGCATGAGAAGAATATAAAGGGCTTCTAAATGGGCAGAGAGGAGGTCAAAACCTCCATCTTTGCCAATGACATAATCTTATACTTAGAGAAACCCAGAGACCCAGCTACTGCACTTCTGGAAGTGATCAAGAACTACAATAATGTCTCAGGGTATAAAATTAATGTCCACAAATCAGTAACCTTCCTATAACTTAATTTTTATTAAATAATAACTATATGCATTTATGGGGTACAGTGTTATAATTTGGTATACAATCTGGAATACTTAAAACTAACTGATTAACATAACCATCATCTCACTTTTTTGTGGTAAGACATTTACAATATTCTCTTAGTTGTTTTGAAATGTACACTTGCTTTAGGCACATTAGGTGAGAACCCACCAAATACCCTTATTCCACTCACCCCTCCTGTTTCTTCTTCCTCATTTCCCCTCCTTCTTTCTGTACTATATTGTGTTTTATCATTTTTATGAATGTGTAAGTGATTATATATTAGTTTTATAATAGTATTGATACATTAGATACTTTTTTCCCATTCTTGAGGTACTTTACTAAAAAGAACATGTTCCAGCTCCATCCAGATAAACATAAAACATTTAAAGTCTTCTTCCTTTTATGGTTGCATAGTATTTCATGGCATACATTTACCACAATTTGTTAATCGCTTCATGGTTGATGGACATTTGGGCTGCTTCCACAACTTGAAAATTATGACTTGGCCTGTAAAAAAATTCTAGCGCAAATGTTTACGTAGTAAAATGATTTTTATTCAAATGGGTAGATACCTAGTAATGGAGTTGCAGGATCAAACGGTAGGTCAACCTTTAGTTCCCTAAGAATTCTCCATACTTCTTTCCAAAGAAGCTGTATTAGTTTGCAATCCTACCAGCAATGTAGAAATGTTCCCTTCTCTCCACATCCATGCCAATATCTGTAGTTTGGGGATTTTGTGATGTAGGCTAATATTACTGGAGTTAGATGGCATCTCAAAGTGGTTTTGATTTGCATCGCATGATGATTAAGTATGATGAGCATTTTTTCGTGTGTTGTTGGCCATTGACCTGTCATCTTCAGCAAAGTTTCTATTTAAATCTCTTGTCCATAAAGAAAGGGAGTTGTTTGTTCTTTTCTTATTGATTAGTTTGAATTCTCTGTAGATTCTAGTTATCAGACCTTTGTAAGAATCATAACCTGCAAAAATCGCCCATTGTGAAGGTTGTTTGCTTTACTTGCAGTACCCTTAGGTATCCAGAAGTTTTTTTAGCTTGATCATATCCTAGTAATGTATTTTTGGTGTTGCTTCAATTTCCAGGGGGATCCTCCTCATAAAAAAATTTTCCAGGCCAAAATCTTCAAGTGTTTGCCCTGCACTCTCTTCTAGTAGTTTTATAGTTTCATGTCTTACATTAAAACTGTTATCCAGTGAGGATCAGTTTTTGTTGGAGATGAAAAGTAAAGGTCCAGTTTTAGTGTTCCACAGGTAGCTAGCCAGTTCTCACAGCACCATTTGTTGAATAGGGAATATTTACCACAATATATGTTTTTGCTAGACTTATCAAAGATCAAATGATGATATGTAGATGGGTTCAACTCTAGATTCTCTATTTTGTTCCACATATCTGCCAGTACCATGATGTTTTGATCACTACTGATTTGTAATATTACCTGAAGTTTGGTAATATTATGCCTCCTGATTTATTTTTATTTCTAAGTAACGTATTGGCTATTCAAGGTTTTTGCTGATTCCATATAAAATGAAGTTCTGTTTATTCAAGTTCTTTAAAATATGACATAGGTGCTTTGATAGAGATTCCATTGAATCTGTAGATTGCTTTGGGTAGTATGGCCATTTTAACAATGTTGATTCTTTGCAGCCATGAACATGGTATGTTCTTCCATTTCTTAACAGCTTCAGCTATTTCTTTTCTCAGGGTTTCATAATTCTCATTTTAGAGATCTTTCACATCCTTTGTTAGAGAAATTCCCAGGAATTTCATCTTCTTTGGCACTATTAAAAAATGAATGGAGTTCTTGACTACATTTTTTGGCATGACTATTGTTGGTACCTGTAAAAAGTATTGATTTGTGGGTATTGATCTTGTATGCCGAGATACTGCTATATTCCTTGATCACTTCTAAGAGCTTTGTAGTGAGTCCCTGGGGTTATTCAGGTAGAAGATCATATCATCCATAAAGAGTGAGAGTTTGACCTTCTCTGACCCCATTTGAATACCCTTGATACCTTTCTCTTGCCTGATTGTGATGGCATAGGATTTCCATTACTATGTTGAATAGCAGTGTTGATAATGGGCATCCATGTCTAATTGAAAGTCTGAGTGGAAATGCTTTCAATTTTAGTCCATTTAATATGATATTGGGGGTGGGTATTCTGTAGATGGCATCTATCAGTTTAAGAAATGTCCCATATAAGCCTATTTTCTTAAGTGTTCACATATGAAAGGATACCAGATATTATCAAAAACTTTTTCTTCATCAACTTATAGAATTGTATGGTCTTTTTTAAAATTTTATTTATGTTGGTCTGTTATATTTACAGATTCACATATGTTGAATTAACCTTGTAACACAGGGATAAAAAACAACTTGATTGTGATGTATACATTTTTGATACATTATTGAATTCTGTTTATAATGATCTTATTGGATATTTTTGCATCAATATTGATTAATTATATTGGTCTATAGTTTTCTTTCTTTGTTCAGTCTTTCCTAGTTTGGGGATCAAGATGATAGTTACTTCATAGAATGTCTTGAGGAGGAGTCTTTCTTTTTCTATGTTTTGGGAAAGTAGTATAGGTACTAGTTCCTCTTGGAAGGTTTTATAGACTTGTGATGTGAAGCCATCTGGTCCTGGACTTTGCTTTTGGGGGAGATTTTTTATAGTTGATGCTATTTCAGTGCTTGATATAGGTCTATTTAAAGTTATCTGTCTGGTTGAGCCTAGAAAGGTGGAAGGTCGATTGGTCCATTTCCTTCAGATTTTCATATTTCTGACAATAGAGTTTTGTAGTAATTGTTGAGGTTTTTTTTTTTTTTTAATTTCTGTGGTATCTGTTGTTATTTATCCTTTATTGTTTCTGCTTGACATTATTAGAGATTTTACTTTTCTGTTTCTGGCTATACTAACCAATGGTTTATCAATTTTATGAATCTTTTCAAAAACCAACTTTTGATTTTGTTTATCTTCCAAATGATTCTTTTGTTTTCAATTTCATTTAATTCTGCTCTAATTTTGGTTGCTTCTTTTACTCTGCTGGGCTTGGGGCTGCATTTTTCTTCCTTTTCCAGTTGGCTGAAATGAATTAGGTTGTTGACTTTCTCTTTATGTTTTCTTGATGAAGACTTCTAATGCTGCAAATTTCCTTCTTAGGTCTGCCATTGCATTATCCCACAGAATTTGACAATTTGTGTCTTTGTTATCATTTTGTTTCAAAAAATTTGATGGTTTCCTTCTTAATCTTGTCTTTGACCGAGCTATCATTCAGCCTAAGGTTATTTAGTTTCCATGACTTTGTTTGAGCATGAAGATTTCTGTTGCTATTGAGTTCAACTTTTATTCCATGATGGTCTGAGGAGATACAAGGAATAATTTCCATTCTTTTAAATTTGTTGAGATTAGACTTGTGTCCTAAGATATTATCAATTTTGGAGGATAATCCATGGGCTGATTAGAAAAATGTGTATCTAGTTTTATTAGGATGAAATGTTCCATAGATGTCTGTTCAGTCCATTTGTTCTAGGGTCAAGTTTAAGTCTATTATTTATTTGTTTAGTTTCTTCTTGGAGTATATATCCAGAACTGACAAAAGTGTGTTAAAATCTCCAAGTATAATAGTGCAGAAAGATATCAAATTGTTCTTATCTGTTAGGGTTTGCTTTATATATTGAGGGGCATTCTGGTAGGGTGCATAAATGTTGATTATTGAAATCTCCTCATGTTGAGTGTTTCCCTCAACAAATATGTAGGGTCCATCCTTATCTTTCCTTATCTTTCTTGCAAATAAAATTGCAACCCCCTTTTTTTGTGATTTCCATTTGCCTGAAATATTGTTTTCCATCCCTTTAGGGGCATGTACTTTTAGGTTCATCCTCTTCCCCTTCAGGAATTTCTATAAGTCAGAGATTCCCTAACTCTCTTAGGGAATATTTGGTTCTATTCTTGTTTTCCATTTTTCTGCCTCTTTGGATGCTTGGGATCATTCAAAAGCATTATCCTCAATATCTGAGATCCATTTTTTCTGTCTTTCTACTCTATTACTGAGGGATTCTACTATATTTTGAAGCCCCTTCAGTAACTTTTTCACTTCCTTGAGCTCTGCTATCTCTTTTCTCATTATGTCCAAATCCTTGGTGACTTGGTCTTTGAATTCATTAATTTCTTGAGACAACTTTTGAACTACTCTTTGGATTTATATTTCCATCATTTCCTCCATTCTATTCATCTTATTTGCCATAGATATTTTGCATTCTATTTCTGAGCATTCAACCATTTGTCTATGAATGGCATCTTCTGTTGTACCTCCTTTGTTATTCTTGGGGGAGTTGATCCCCTGTGATTATTCATGTTGCAGAGTTCTTCTGCTGGTTCTACCCCATGATCATTTTCCATAATTTGGCAATTAAAACTGGTAGGGTGAGAGTGGATTAAGGGCTTCAGGAAATGGAGTTAACCAGCCCTTTACCAATGAGCTCTGGCTTATGATTATGACTTTTTCCCTACAGTCTTACAAAGGTAACTTTCAGAGCTGCAGCCAGAGACTCTGAGGATCTGCTTGGTGAGATAACATTAGCTGGCTTTGTATTCAAGTCAGCCATCCTCTACCCAATACTAACAAGTCACAGTATTATGCTGATATCTAACTTGGGAGAGATACAAGCATCTATGGTACCCTGAGTCCCACCTTTCTCACTGCAAAACAAGTGATGCTCATCCTTGGTGGGTCCCTGAGTGGGCAGCTCAGGTTGAGAGTTCTAATCTGATATCCTGGGCATTATAATTGCTGCTCAATAGGGAGAGTTCAAAGGGTCTCCAGAAGCCTGATAGTAGAAATCCATAGGCATTTTCATCCTGCAAACTTGAGGGGATATGGCCTGGACTCCTCCAGTGAGCCACCAAGTCAGAAAGATTGCCCACTGTGCACTGTCATAGTGCATACCTCTTTCCTACATGTCCTTCTTATCTTGAACCTCCACCTTTCACACAAGTCACTGTTTCTTCAGTTCTTTCCAGGGGCCCACACAATTCCCAGTCCTCTCAGGGAATTGCCAAACACTCTGGGCTCTGCAGGGGAGAGCCCAGAATACTAGGCAAAGGGGGAAGGATGGACTGGGAGTTCAGAATTGTGGGGGAAAGATTTGTTCAATTTTGTCTCTGGTAGGATGTTGTATAGGCTCACAAGTGGGATCTACCCTGGAGAAGAAGGCCCAGTGTTTAGTAGTTCTCTCCCATGGTGTATAATGAGAGGTCTTTTGTTCACTGCTCACTTGCAGCGAGTCCACACCCAGCCTCCAGCTTGGGAAAGTGGTCTCTTGTCCTTTTGGTGATTGGCTTTGTATCTGGAATTTATTTTCTTGGATCCTCATTCTTGGAGTTGTAGCTTGTCTTAGCAGAGATGATATGCGCTTTATCTTCTTTCTTAGCTCAGCTTCCCACCATTGGCTTCACTGAGTTCACTACTGCCTAGTTTCTTTCCATCTGGACAGGAGCCTTAGCTGCCTCTAGTCCACCAACTTACTTCCTCACATCCTTCAGTAGCCTTTGTATATGCCAATAACAGCCAAGTTATTGGCTAATCAAAGATACAACTCCCTTCACAGTAGCTTCAAAGAAAATGAAATACCTAAGACTATACTTAACAAAAGAGGTGAAGGACCTCTAAAAAGAGAATTATGAAACCTTAAGAAAATGATAGTAGCAGAAGACATTAACAAATTGAAGACCATACCATGCTCTTGGCTGAGAAGAATTCTCATTGTAAAAATGTCTATTATATCCAAAGCAATCTACAGAGTCAAAGCAATCCCCGTTAAGCACCAACATTAGATTGAAAAATGAAAATAATAATATTTCATTTGAATGAAATGGAACCAGAAAAAAACCTTTATAGCCAGGGCAATTTTAGTGACAAAAACAAAGCCATAGGGATCACTCCACCAGACTTTGGTCTATATTACAAGTCCACAGTGATTGAAACACATGGTATTGGCACAAAAATAGAGGCATAGAGTTATGGAACAGAATAGAAAACCAAGAGATGAACCCCATCATTTATAACCATCTGATTTTTGATAAAGCACACACGGGGGAAAAGAATCCCTATTCATTAAATGGTGCTGGAAGAATTAGATAGCCATAGGCATGTAAAGGACTGAAGCTGAACCTGCATCTTTCACTACTTACAAAAATTGACTCTAAATTGATAAAAGATTTAAATCAAAGATATGAAATGATAAAAATCATCTGTTTCTTTTCTGAATGTATTTATCTTCATTCATTCTTTATGTGGTTTTTGTTTCTAGTCATTATCTTAAACATTGTTATTGTTATTGAATTTTAAGCCTTTTAAATTCTGTGAAGGCAAAAAGGAAACCTAATTAACACATGTATATGTAAAAATAAAAAAAAATTAAAAAAAAAATCTTAGAAGAAAGTGTGGAAAAACTTACTGAGACTGTATTGTGCCTTCTTCCATTTCCAACAACATATCTTTGTGAAACAAGGTTTTCCAGCTTGTTGGTTATCAAGTCTAAACACAGAAGTAGACTTGTTGTGGAAGATGATCTTTTTTTGCGCTCTTGCAAAGACTGCCCCGAGAATTTCTGATCTGATGAGAAGGAAGCAATCTCAACCTTTGTACTGACTTTGGCTTTTTACGCATACTGTCACAAAATGTAGCAATGTAGTTTACTGTTGTTATATTAAGACTGTTACCCATGCTGGGTGGTTCCTGTGGCTCAGTGAGTGGGGCTCCGGCCCCATATACCGAGGGCGGCGGCTTCAAACCTGACCCCAGCAAAATTGCAATAGAAAAATAGCCGGGCTTTGTGGCGGTCGCCTGGGGTCCTAGCTACTTGGGAGACTGAGTCAAGAGAATTGCCTAAGCCCAAGAGCTGGAGATTGCTGTGAGATATGATGCCATGGCACTCTACGGAGGGCAACAGAGTGAGACTCTGTAAAAAAAACTGTTACCCATGCTACACCATGCTTCAAGACAAAATTTCTTTTATTTATAATTAAAAATAAATATTTCACCATATGTAATTATATATTGTTTTTGTGATTAATTACTAGGCTTTAATTATGTTTAAGTTGTAACAATGAAAATACATCCTGCATATCAGATATTTACATTATGATTCATAACTAGCAAAATTACAATTATGAAGTACCAACAAAAATAATTTTATGGGTGGGGGTTACCACAACATAAGGAACTGTATTAAAGGGTCTCGGCATTAGGAACGTTGAAAACCACTATTCTAAAAAAAAACTTTTGACTTTTAGAGACGATAGATAAATTCATTGCTTTTAATGAATATGCAATGAATATTGAAATTTAATTGAATATTTTAATGTTGTGATGGTTCCACAGGTATGTACATTTGTACAAATGCATCACATTGAACACATTAAATGCATGACTTATTTTTATATCAATTACCTTATTAATGATACAAAAAAGTGAAAAGATCAAGTTTTACTAAAAGATAAAAACCATTAAACGCTAACAAGTCTACAGAAAGAAAAAAATATATCTATGGGAAAAATTTTCTCCAGCAACCCAAGTAAAATATCCTCTTCTACATCCCAATTCCTATGCACTTCTGTCTTCCCAGGGATTTCTTTAACCTCACACTCATCTCAATCCACTTCCCTTTTCCTGGATTTGTCCACAAGTAATTAAAAATATTCAGTTTGCTCCTTCAGTGTTGCAAAAATAAATAATGCCTCTCCTGTATAATTGCTCTCACCTCATCCCCTTACCCATGTACCAATCCTACCATCTGGTAACCTGTCAACAGCTTCCTGCTTCATTTTACAGTCACTTTGCAACATGTTACTGGTTACTGAGTACTGTCCATACTCTACACGCACACACACCTACTTTTCTTATACATCTTTGACCCTTTTGCAGAGATATTTTTTAAAATCCTCTCTACTTTCCTAGATTTTCATCTGTATTCCTTAAATTTCTCTCCTAGCTCCTCATCTCTTTTAACACTACGAATGTTCTCCAGACTCTCTCAATTTTCATAGCATAAAATTCATTTTTTCAATAACTGGCAGGAAATTTTCCTAAGCTTCGGAATGAAATATTCAAGACGTTAGATGTGACCCCTTGGATGTAAGGCAGGACCCAAACTGAACATGTTCACACTGATATCTGCTTCTTTTCACCCTGCCCACTCCTGCTGCCATTTACCATTGTCCTGTGTGTCCTGCCTCAGACAGGCCAAACACAGACACGGGCATCATCCAGGGTCTTGAAAAATTCTGCCCTAATTTTGGAATACAGTTATCCAGAATAAGTGAGTTCGCAAAAAATAAGCGCATTTGATCCCTGTGATTTTCTAATTTCTGGAATTCTATGAACTTAAATTAATTAAAATCTCTAATTCATAATTCGTCATTTTCAATTTTGGCTAAAATAAAAGGTTTATTAGTAATACTGTGGACTAAGCATCAGATTTTCCTTTGAATTAGTAGAGATGGTCTTTAGTCAGCCTGGCTTCGATTTTTAAAACTTATATCAAGAACTAAATACTTCAAATAGTTTTCTTTATAAATTGAAATTAGCACACATCATGCTATTTTATATTTGTAATACATACACTGTGAATTAGACAGAAAATCTATTTTTAACTTTAATCAGGCACTATTTGATACATATGGAACCCTATGTTTTTAGTTTTTAGTTTTAATATGAACTAAAAATAATAAAATTAACACTCATGATTTCACAATAATCTATAAATATGATTGGAAATACCTGTGCTCCTTTCCCCAAATCCTATCTATTTTCTTGTCCTACAGTGAATAGATTTACTGAATGCAATATTTCTAATTTCCTGTCTTTGTAAGATAACTTCCAAGAGTTTTTGTTTTAAAGTATTATAAACATGCTATCATTGTGTATGCAGATTTATGTGACTTTCATTTCCCAATAGCATTGTTTGTGAGAGTCATTCATGTTGAGTTTTGAAGTCCTAATCCATTTCCTTTCACATTCCTATCTGAATAAAACATGATTTACTTTTCCATTGTTCACAGATATCTAATTTTGTATGCTATTACAAAATGCACTAACAAATATTCTTAAGTATTTCACTATTTATAAATATACATACATGAGTTTACCTAAGGTATAGACCTAGGTAAATATGGAATTGTCTGGTCATAGTCATAACAGTATCTTCACATTCAATAGATATCATAAAATAAAATTCCTCAATAATCATCCTGATTCCCACAAGTGAAGTCTCCACATTCTTCTCAAGACATTTTACCGTCATATTTAATTTTTGCCAATTAATTAATACTTAATAAGAAATAGTTTTGTTTCTCTGTTTGATGGCATTCTGTTGTGGTTACAATTTGTACTTTTTGAGACAAAAATGAGGATCACCGAAGGCTGAAAGTCCCACTAGGACACAAAAACAACAAAACAATTGAAAATTAACATGTACTCATGAAGGACGAAGCTTGTTAAAATTATGGTTCCTGTATTGTGCTGAAGACACTGTGTGTGTTGAGAAAAGCATTATGGAACAAGAAAGATGTCATAAACAGCCAATTTAAACAGACAGAGGCCTAGAGATACAGGGCTATAGTAATCATAATTATGTTTTTCCTTTTGCTTGTCTATGTCTTCTAATTTTCTACATTATACATAAATGCTTTTATTAAACAAATAGAGATATCTTTTCTCTTTCTAATCCATAAAACCTTTCTGATTTGAAAAAAAATGAGTGTAAGAAACTTATGGGATTATTGGCCATCCTACGTTCTCTTCTGTGAAACGCCTGTTGGTATTTTGCTGTTTGTTTTCTCTGACTTTCTGTTTGGTTATTTGTATTTCCTGTTATGGTAGTTACTTTTTGGTTTGTTTGGCTTGTATATTGAAGGAGGGCTTCATTATATACAATTATAAAACAGAATACTGAAAGTCTGTGCTAATTCTACCTTCTTGGGATGCAGTATTATTCTTTTAGCAATGTCTGACCATGGGTGCATCATTGGGTGTGTGTGTGTTCAGATAACAATGTATTTCTGTTTGAGTTATTTTTCTTTGTAAAAATAAAGTCATATTTTATGCAGATCTATATAACAATATAGCTTGGACAACTTAAAGCTACTTTATTATTTTACAGTTAATGCTTCCTTGTTTCCTCCACACACTGTACACCTAAACCTGGCCCTCCTTTTCTGTGGTAAGAATACTTAATATGGGCTCTACCTTCTAAACAAACTTTAAGCATTGTTACCTACAGCCACAATGCAGTACAGCAGATTTTTAGAGCTTAATTATTTTGTGTTTCTGGGCTTTATACCCTTAGTGGTTCTGAATACTAAACTTTCATCTTCTATTTTGATTGGTAGTCTCTCCTGCAAATTTTGGACATATTTTTTAACTTCTTAAAAGCAGTTTATTAAGTGAACATAAGTTTTATACATTTATCATTGAAATCACATTAAATTATTTTCTTCATACTTTGGTAAAAAATAAATACATCTATCTATATATCAAACATCTATCTAGTTATCTAGCTAGTTTTCCTAACTCCTGCTTTCTTTTGTAAATGACAGTTACACTTTATATGACCCTTGCTAAGTGGCGCTGAGCTACCTTATTGAGTTTCTTGTTAATATTTGAAAAATTTACAAATGTTTATGGGTTTTCCAAATAGTTAGTAACATCATCTGTAAAACCAGCTTTTTCCTTCTATTTTTCAACAATTAGAGTATGTGCATTTTTCATGGTTTATTTCATTAAGTAGAATCTCCAGGGCATGTCAAATAGATGCAATGTTTTACTATTAAAAAATATTTACTTTTAATTTTTGATTGATACTATTTTAAGATAAGGCAAATTTTTCTCTAATCTCAGGTTTTTAACAATCTTAAGAAAAATGACTATTGAATTTTATTTTTAAAAATGTGCATTTACTGAATTGCTTCAAGTTATTCTTTTTGATCAAATCCTTTAGAAAATTTCCTTCCTTCTTTCTTTTCATTTCATTTCATTTTTTTTTTTTTAGACAGAGTCTCAAGCTGTGGCATCACAGTTCACTGGGTAGAGTGCTGTGGCATCACATCTCACATCAACCAACTCTTGGACTTAAGCAATTCTCTTGCCTCAGCCTCACAAGTAGCTGGGACTACAGATGCCTGCCATTACGCCGGCTATTTTTTTGGTTGGAGTTGTCATTATTGTTTGGTGGGCCCAAGCTGGATTTGAATCTGCCAGCTCTGGTGTGTGTGGCTGGTTCCCTAGCCACTCATTTCTTTTATTTTTTTGCCTTTTTAATTTTTTTTGTGGGTGGGGGTCTCCCTGAGTAGAGTGCCTTGGCTTTATCATAGCTCACAACAATCTCAAACTCTGGGGCTCAAATGATCCCATTTGTCAGCCTTCCAAGTAGTTGGGACTACAGGCGTCAATTACAACACCCCAATTGTTTTTTCTGTTATTAGAAGAAATGGGGTCTTGCTCTTGCTCAGGCTGTTCTCAAACTCTTGAGCCCAAGCAATCCACCAACCTTGGCCTCTTAGTATGCTAAGATTACACATGCCCAGCTCCTTCATTTCTTTGAATCCATAAGAGGTTGAATATATGTGTACCATAATGCAGACTATTTTGCTTATTTATTTATTTAATTTTTATTTTAAATTCTTATAGGTGAGTAATAGTTGTATTTATTTGTAGGGTATATGTGATGTTTTGAAGGAGAACATTGTGTTAAGTAAAATAAGCCATAATGCAAGTTTTCTTTTCTTTTTTTATTTTCTTTCTTCCTTTTTTTTTTTTTAATAAATTTATTTCAGGTTAATGTGAGGGTACAAACAACAAGGTCAAAATATTTTATTTTGTTAGGTAGAGTCCCTCTTGTATTTCCACCATGCAAAAGATGTGCCAAACACCCCCACTCTGTGCCTATTCAGTGAAGGCACCCCAACCCCCTTCACCTCCTTTCCCTTGCTATCCCTCCCCCCAACTTGAGTTGAAATGAGTTTTTCTCCTGTGTGGGCATGCATTAAATCATCTACTGGCTTCATATTAGTATTGAGTACATTGGATAATTACTTGTCCTTTCTTGTGATCCTTTACTAAGAATAATGTGTTTCAACTTCATCCAGGATATTATAAAAGATGTGAAGTCACCATCATTTTTAATGGCTGAAAAGTATTCTGGGTGCATGTACCACAATTTGTTAATCCATTCCTGTTGATGGACATTTAGGTTATTTTCACATCTTGGCCATTATAAATTGAGTTGCAATAAACAATCTATTGCAAATGTCCTTAGGATAAAATGATCATTTTTCTTCTGGGTAGATGCCTAGTAGTGGGATTGTAGGGTCAAATGGGAGATGTAATTTGAGATCTTTGAGGATTCTCCATGCTTCTTTCCAAAGAGGCTGTATGAGTTTGCATTCCCACCAACAGTGTAAACATGTTCCCCTGTCTCCACATCTGTGTCAGCATCTGCAGCTTTGAGAGTTTGTGATGTGCTCCATTCTCACTGGGGTTAGATGGTATCTCAGGGTGGTTTTGATTTGCATTTCTCTAATAATTAAGGGTGATGAGCATTTTTTTTAATGTTCGTTAGCCATTTGTCTGTCTTCCTCAAATAAGGTTCTGTTCTTCTATTCATGTTTCTTGCCCAGTGATCTATGGGATTGTTAGCTCTTACATCCACCTGAACTTTGATAAACCAAACAAGAGCACACACTGGGGAAAAGAATCCCTATTCCATAAATGGTTCTGGGAGAACTGGATATCCACATGTAAAAGATTGAAACTTGACCTGCACCTTTCAACACTCACAAAAATTGATTCAATATGGATAAAATATTTAAATCTAAGACATGAAACAATAAACATTATTGAAGAAAATGTGGGAAAAATACTTGAAGATTATTGCCCTGGGAAAAGATTCTATGATGAAGACTTCTATGGCAATTTGCAACGATAACAAAAGGAAATAAATGGGACTTAATAAAACTGAAAAGCTTCTATACAGCTGAGAAGACAACCACCATAGAAAATGGACAACCTTCAGAATGGGAAAAGATATTTGCATATTATGAATTGGACAGAGGCTTGATAACGAGGATCTACAGAGAACTCACATTATGAGCAAGTTTTGTTTTTTAGTTTTTCCCTTTTTATAGACTGGAATGTATTTTGCTTTAGGCGTAAGAGATAGAACTTTACGATGTGGGCAATAGAATAATAGAAAATACAATATGTGTATGATATTTTGCATGCTTTATCTCCTTAAAATAATTTTCTTAGATTATGTTATTGTTATGTATGACACAAAAATAGAGACTTTTTGAATCTTTATTACTTAAGCATTTAGGTGTTTTTTAAACTGACAAATATAAGTGGAAGATGCATCAAAACTTGATATAAAATAATTCTGCTTTTGTTTCCTATTGTCTTCATTTTCTGATACAGACCTGAATCTCCTTTTCAGCTGAGGGCTATGTATTAAATTTTGTTCAAGTTGAATATTGTCATTTAGGTCACTGAAAGAAGACTGTTACTCTTTCTTAAAACTTCAGTAATGGTTAAACAGTTTATAGAGCAAGCAT
Source organism: Perodicticus potto (assembly GCA_963574655.1). Lineage (NCBI taxonomy): Eukaryota > Metazoa > Chordata > Mammalia > Primates > Lorisidae > Perodicticus > Perodicticus potto. The sequence continues at coordinate 4,662 of CAUYRH010109455.1, read as the reverse complement.
TTTACAAGTAGAATACTTTCAGTAAATGATTTCCTTTACCTAAAGTCAAAGTGATAATTTCTACTGAGGATATCTTCCATTGGGCTAAAAAATAATTTTACTTTCATTTTTTTCTGTGTAAATCCAATTAAAAACTTGTCATGTTAGAGCTAAATGTCAAATATGTTCATTTAGTTATTTATAGTATTTTTCTAGATATAAATCTGTCATTGAATTGAACATATTTACCAATAATAGCCTTGATTTGGCTGCTATGCACATTCTGTAGGTCAACTTTTTTGTGTTTTTGTATGAAGGACATTTGAAAGTTACAAATGAAAATACAACTGTATATTTAAGCATAAGTATATCATGTCTTTGCTCATTTTTCAAGAGAATTTAGAATAGACAGTTATGTTGAAGCCCCTGAAACAATATCAAATTGTATTTTTCATTTTACTTCTTTGTCTTCCTTCAGTATTACATTTTTAGTTAGTGAAAAATTATTTTAATTCTTTTATACTAGCAGGAAACCATTGCTTTTCAAACAAATAAATACATCTTAAATTTAAACATTTCCGATAATAAATATTTATTTTAATATTAGTGACTGAAAATTCGGTAGATATATACTGTGTGGAGACTAAAAATTGTTATCATAATTTATCTGACTGCTGGGAAATGCACATATTAAATGCAAAATGACTTATTTCAATGATTTATTCAATATTCTTATTACTTTGGGGGGTTATTTTACTTCCCCAATGAGATTCATATTTACCAATACAATTTTAATTCTAGTGGTACATATAGAAGTTTAAGAAATAGTGTCCTTAAAACTATTAAATAAATACTTATCCATCAGTAGTTATGAATATTAAGTGTCTATCTGCTATTTTTATTTTTAATAAGTTTTCTTCTTATGGTCTGACCTCTTTATTGACTGTTCTATGCTTCCATTTGTACTTGAGCTACATTTGTTATGTGAAAACATCATCCAAACACTTCACCATGCACCAGATAAATGTATATTACATGGTGAACCATGACCTCCTGGTACCATTTCATATATGTATTACACATATATTGTGCCATGATTATAGTATTTTTAATCCAAACCAAAATTAAAACTATATATATATTCCATCAGATCAATATAGTAATTTTTTTAAGTCCCAAATTAACATTTAAGGCATACAGATTATAAATGGTATAATATTAGGATATGGTATTCATATTTTTTAAAGTACTTATGAATTAAAAAATGGAGAGTTAACTCATGTAACTATACAATAAAAAGAATTTGATGCTTTTCTGCCAAAGCCAAGATCAAGGCAAGAATGCTCCTCACCACCATTACTATGCAGTATTAAATGAGAATGTTAATGCAATAAAATAAGATAAATATATAGGTTAATTAGCTGCATCATTACATATAAATTATTCGAGATATGATTATTTAGGAATAAATTCTAACCAAATATTTTAAATAACAATCAAACTCTATAAGTGCCAAATTGAAAAATGAATTCAAATGCTCAATATTCAAAAAGTGAGTAAAGTATATATGAATAAAATAAAAAAAAAACCTTTGCTGACTCTCATAAAAGAAAGTCTGAATAAATATATAGCTTTATATTTTATGTGTTGATAATGTCCACACTATTCTAAATTATCCATAAATTGAGTTAAACCCAAAAGCAGTTATATAATGTGTGAGAATCAACAAGTTAAATCTAAAATTAATATGGCAGATTAGTGATTAAAAAATAGCCAGAGAGTTTCAAGGAAGATATCACTATTTGACATGAAATAAATCATATTTTAATCCAAATATTTTTTATTATATTGCTTTTTTATACCATTTACCATTTATTTCTATTCTAGTTCTTGTATTTCTTATGGATCTCTAGAAATTCTTTATATATTATCAATAAGATACTTTGTCAATTGTAGAACATACACATTTCCTTCCATTCTATTGCGTGTCACTTAAACTTACTCTGTCTTTCCTCTTGCAGATGGTTTTCATTTTCCTTTAAGGTTTATGAATAGATTTTGTCTTTTGCTTGGGAAAGATTTTTCTACTCCATAATTAAGCTATGTGACGCTTTTTTACTATTGCTTTGAACATTAAGATATTAGCCAAATACACATTCCAATTATGCACCTATATTATACAAGTCTTAGAAAATGTTATAAAGTTGATTTTAACATATTATATAGACTTATTTTTATAATGCCTCTTTTTATTTTCTTGAAAAAATTAATTACATACAATTTTTGTTTTATATTTGATAAGCTAAACTGTTCATTATATTAAGCTTAATAATTATATTATCCTCTTTTTAATGTGTCACAATAGTATCATAAAATTTTATATAAAACTATAAATTCACTCACTCTTAACTAAAACTTATTTCTTTTGCTCTTCCTAAACTAATGCCATTCTTTATCTTGAGTTCATTAATATGTTGATGAATGAGACTATCAATATTTTTCAATTATAATTAAATTGGTTAGTTTCCAATTTTTGTGTAGTTAAAAATTATTTTATTATTAGTTCATTTTTAAATATACACTTAAAGATCTAGTATAAGCACTTATGGGAGACAATGAGAAAACAATTACATGACAAAAGCAATTAACAGTGACTAAATCAGAGAGGGGGACCTTGGATGATTCATGTTATTCTTTATACTTCTCAAGTAATTGCAAGTTGCCAACGACAGTCCTTCTCCACTTGCAGAATGGCAATAATATAAAAGACATAGTAAATGGCACAGTTTGGTTTGGCTACCTTCTCCTATTTTGGTGGAAAATAGAATATTTCCAGAGCTTGATCCTTCAAGACAGAATCAAGGACATAAAAATGGCGATTTCATTGTACAATTTGTTGAGAGCATTATAATTATTATAGAAGCCTCCTCATTAATTTCTCCTGCAGGAAGATATTGTAAAGGTTACAAAAGGTATATCTAAGATAGACATGTGTCAAGGTCATTGAGTGTGATGGAAAAGCCTAAGTAGTTGATTAAATAGTAGTTCTATTCATTAAGCTCTTTTAATTTATCATTATATTTTCTTAAGTTCTTACTAGTTCAATAACAATGAAACAGGGTATCAGAACTTGGAGTGTAGCATAAGAGAAAACCAGAGCAGGGAAGAATGGATATGCAAGAAACAAAATAAAACAAACAAACAAGTCCCATTGATCAAGATAAAACTTGTATACTCATATTCTTGTATTTAGGAATGTCTTATATATTTCTTGCTTGCTAATAGTTTTTTAAATCATGTGTATGTAGAATCAATTGCCAAACATGCTGTTTTATACATCTTTTGGGACTTTTTTTGTATATATAGTGACTTTTATTATTTTATTTTCAAATGTTTAAATAAGCTTATCTCATAAGCTAGACTTCATTTGGTTATGTTGTGCCAGGTAATCTATGTTAGCTGTCTTTAATTTAAGGAGCATTTTCCTTGAAAATGCTTTTATGTCTTTGAAACCATCACTACGGTATAGTATTTTCATTGCTGTAAAATATGCTTTTATTTCACTTATCACTGCTCTTCATCCAGCCTCTCTTGTAAATAGTATATTCTCATTTCCTGATAATAAAATACTCTGATGGGTATCCTGACTGATACCCATTGTGACACACTAAAATATTTTCCTTTAATACTTCAGGCTGAAAGTCATGTTCATGTTAAAATAAGAAAAACTAGTACATAGTCATATTTAAGAAACCACTAACAGCAGTTAACATTTGCAGTAAGGAAATTAGTCAACACTTACATTAAAAAGGGTTAGCACATTTTTTTATTGGTAAGGTAGACATGTGTACACTTAAATTCTGAATTTGCCTTATTAAAGCAATCAGGGGACCAGGTACTCAAACAACATTTGAATTTGTGCATTTTTAGGTCAGATACATAGTTATGATAAAAATTACTGTTGTATTAAACTCATTTAATATTGTTATTCAAAATAGAAATATAAAAACTACTGAAATGTAGAACTGCATTGTTTTTCTTCGGCTTCCAACTTAGTACACATGTACACAGGCAGAACCCTTTAGTCACGTGCAATGCATACGTTTAAGGGCTCTATGGCATGGGTGTCATAGTAAAGTTAATAGATTCACTTTCAAATACTTAGTTATATTTCTTTAAAGGTTTTTGGAAGTTTAATTCATAAATATGGTAAGAACACACAATATTACAAATAATAATAAACCTGCATTGAAATTAAACTAGAGCATTTACTAATGGTTAAGTAATGCACATATTTTTGCATATGAATCTATATAACTTGCAAACCACAGTAGGTATTTATGAATAGCATGTGTGACCAGTTAATTTAGAAGTCTATTTTACAACAAACATTCCCTGCCAAACCACTCTTGCAATTCCCGTGCCCTTGTAGGGAAATAATGTAATTGGAAGAAAGGGACAGCGGTTACTCCACTTGTTTTAAAATTGTGTTTGTAGTCATGATCAAAACTCCTCCCTCTAATTCACCCTCCCTGACCCCACCTTGGGAAGTCCCCTTTCCTGTTATCTTGTCTTCTTCTACTGTTAAAGTTATAGGAGTCGATTCCTGTATACATCATTCACGAGTAAAGTCCTGGAACCCTCCATCTTCTACGGAGGCAGGCAATGAAGACAGCCAACCAC
>CAUYRH010109451.1:0-10682 GCA_963574655.1 Perodicticus potto | reverse complement strand
ACAGGCACCTGCCACAATGCCTGGCCATTTTTTTGGTTGCAGCCACCATTGTTGTTTGGCGGGCCCAGGCTAGATTCGAACCCGCCAGCTCAGGTGTATGTGGCTGGCGCCTTAGCCCGTTGAGCCACAGGCGCCGAGCCTAAGACAAAAATTTAATTAAGACTACACGTATGTGTGAAACCCAGCAGCTCACATTTAAATCTAACTGTGAGAGCGATTATGCAAACTACAACTCAAGCAGCACAATCAGTTAGAAACATGTTTCAAAACTAGAAACACAGAATCATCATTTCAATTGAATCTTGAACCAGTTCTTGAAAGCTCTATCAACCAATTTCACACTCCACACACATAAAAGCTGTTCTGAGAAGGTAACAAATTAATTTTAGAAAAGAAAACCATAAGAAAAGGAAGAAGCAAAAAATTGAGTCTCTAAAGCAACCCAGAATTTAGGCAAATTCTGTAACTGCTCTTTCACTGTGCATTCTCACTGTGCATATCAGCACCATATTTGGGCTACTGCAACTGAACTGGTTTCCCACAATAACAGCCTATCAGTCTCCTCTTGAGTATAAATAAACCATTCTTAAAATATTCCAGTTTTTCATACCCTTAACGGTCAGCAACCACTGCTTCTAATGTCTATAGTTAGATTTCAAAGGTCAGTCAGTTGATAACTAGCTTCATCTCAATTCTTTTCTCTCCTTTCTTCTATGAAATTTCTTCAATTCCAAAAGCATAAGGCCTATACTGTGCTTTGAAAACTATTACTTTAAATTTCCATTCTTTTAAAAATAGAACTGAATGCCCAAAATCAAGGAAGCTTTGGATGTTCAAAAAGAACTCAATATACAACACCAGCAAGACTATAACAGTAGAACCTCTGTACGTTGACCACCCACTATAACAAACTGGCCGACATACAGAGGTGCTCAATATAAGGAACGAGGCCTAGAGTACTGATGCTCACATGTGGTGCACATCCATCTGTGAAAATTAGGCCAATTTAAGGAAGTGGTCTACATCGGGAGGCGGTCAACTGTGGAGGTTCTACTGTAATTTCTCAAGTATCTTTGGAGGCTACAATATATATGTGGGGTTTTAAGTTCTTAAGATTATAGTAGCCTAAGCCCCATGTCCTAAAAAATGCTGCTATCCAGAACATTGCTGCTGGCACAGAGGAAACCATCACCAAATGGCTAGGAAAGATATACCGGCGCTAGAGCGAATTCTCCCGCTTTTTGGCACTATGTTCCAGTTTCCCGTTATCTAGAACAAAACTGTTACTTTTCCATGTCACTCCAACAAAGCCAAGAAAATACACACACACACACACACACACACACACACACATAGCGAGAGAGAAAGAAGGGGGCTGTCTATCTCACTTTGTCGCCCTCAGTACAATGCCATTGGCTCACAGTTCACAGCAACCTCAAACACTCGGGCTCAAGCGATCCTCTTGCCTTAGCCTCCCAAGTAGTTGGGACTACAGGCACCTGCCACAACTCCTGGCTATTGTTAGAGATGGAGTCTTGCTCTTGCTCAGGCTGGTCTCAAACTCCCGAGCTCAAGTAATCCACCCAGAGCGCTAGGATTACGGGCGTGAACCACCATGTCCAGCCTAGAAAATAAATATTTTTGTACTTTAACATTTTGCCTCACAAAAGAAGAAGATATTGATACTAATTTAAGTGAGCAGAGGCTCCTCAGGTCAGTTTTTACCCAGGGACACTGAGTTAATAAAAAATATTCGTAACAAAAATTAAGAGGAATATTGTTTACCATTTGAACACCTGTATACCTCTCCATCTATTCCTAGGAACTTTTGCATGTGTGATATAGATTAACATGCATGAGTATCAGCCTATGTATGTCCTCTTTTTCCAACTTATCCTTCCAAGGAAATGAGTCTTCATAGAGCTTCTGTTGAGTAACTTGACAGCCACTAATATCCAGATTCTTCTTCATTACTCTAATATTTTTACACACTAATACCATATCTCTCTACGACAATACTACAAATTCCTCTTACTTTAATCAAATGCTAAATCTTTTGCCACTACGTTCCTTAACCCATATCGCACTTTGTAGGGTGACACGGCACACCACAAAGCTTGATTCACCAATTCGACAAGTATTTCTCGGGTAGTTATTGGGTATAAAGCACTGTGTGAGCCCTTAGACAAACAGTGTATCACTTATATTCACAACAATCCTGTAGTGTTAGTATTAAGACCCCGCCACTTTCCAGACACAAAAACTGACCTTCAGGGAGTTTAAATAACTTGCTCCAAGCTACATGGCTACTGAGTAGCTCTGTGCTTAGATTTGAAACAAGCCAAGTCAGGCTTCAGTTCAAAGTCTGTGGTCTTCTTGCTATACAACATAGGCTCTTCACATTCACTCCGCAGTAAACCAGTGAAGGTGAGCCAGGAAAATTGTAAGAGGAGGGCACAGAATTCCAAGCTAGAGTAAAGGAGTAGTTAATGATTTTGGGGGTGTGGGCAGGGGGAGACAGAGTCTCTCTCTGTCGCCCTGGGCAGAGTGCCACAGGGTCATAGCTCACAACAATCACAAACTCGGGCTCAAGCCATCCTCCTGCCTCAGACTTCCGAGTAGCTGAGACAACATTTGCTTGCCATGACGCCTGGCTAGTTTTTCTATTTTTACTAGAGACAGGGTCTCACTCTTGCTCAAACTGGTCTCAAACTCCTGAGCTCTGGTGATCCACCTGCCTCAGCCTCTCAGCATGCTAGAATGTAGTTGATGATTGATTTTTGTAAAAATGGATGGAAGAAGAGGGTCAAAGAAAATTTCTGAGATTCCAACCTAGGCTTCTGTAGAAAAACAGCAGGAGCATGAATAGGAACAAGGATCCATGATTCGCTAGTTTGGAAAAGAAAAGAAAATTGGTTTATGCATAGCACATACTGATTTTGAGCAGTCAGTGGGATATTTAAGAGCAACTGAATGTCAGGCAATTGGGGAAATGAGGCTGGTGCTCAACCAGAGGCAGAAACTCTTTAGAGAGGAGATTTAATGACCAAAGCTTTGGAGAAATTGAGCATTAATGTCACAGAAAGAGAAAGAACACCCAGAAATGGGAGGAGACAAGAAACAGAAAAAAGCGGAAAGGCACAAAAGCAACAAGGAAAACACATGACCAAACCCAAGGGTGGAAGGGGCCATGGTATCAAATATGAGAAGCTGATGATTTCCTACACTTGCTGGGTGCCTGCTCCATTCAAGGGCCCATTCTAAGCTCTGAGAAAATACACGATGTGTATAGGAATCCTAGAACTTCATCCCTAACAGGATGAGGCAAAATCTCTTCTAGCTGGTATCACCCACATCCCACCTAAACAGTGCTGAAGCAGTAGGAAATTCCTTCTGGGATTCCAAAGATTTAACTTAGAAAATTTGTTCAATCCTAAGGAATAAAGAGCATGATACTTCCTTCATAGATGCTATCATGTAAGGTGGAATGAAAGGATTCCAGGCCAGTCCTGGGAACTCTTCAACAAGTGCCTGCAGACTTTTGGCACTGTTGCCAAACATTCAGAGGTTTTAACACTCAAGACTCCTGGCTGTCCTCTCCTCCTGGTCCTGAGGCCACAGTGATCTCTTTCTGGGACTGATCTACTAGGCGGGGCAACCTCAAGTACCAGTTTACTGAAATTCCCTGAAGATCACCCATTCAAAGTATCGACCAAACAAATCACAAAAAAAATGCACTGACCTCAAAGCACAGTAGGTAGTGCCTGAGCCCCACTCCCAACCCTACACACAGACAAGCTCTCCATCTCTAGCATACCAGGTCCCAAAGGAAGAATTTCACAATCCTCCTTGAATATCACTGCTGTTTTTCTCTACTTATAGTTCTGTTCTAATAGTTCATGAAAGCTGCACAATTCCTATATGTGGTGATATACATTTGAATTATTTGGTATATTGCAAAAATTTGTGAATGATTTTGCAATGGTCAAGAAGATTACTGGGTGTCTTGTCTAGGTTAACTTTGCCTATGGACACAAAATGTGTCAGGGTAAAGGAGGTGTAAAATAAAAAGTTCTATTTAGTGGATTTACTAAAACCCAACATACAGCACTTATTGAACATATAGCATATTTAGGCATATGTGCAACAGTCACAAAATTACACATAGGCTATAAAGCAAATCTTGGCCAATCTAAAGTATCTATATCAAACAGATGTTGTTCTCTGATACAATGCAATTAAAGTAAAAATGAACTTTAAAAGATAACTTAAAAACTAGTCTATAGAGATTTAATACTCCCAAGTAAAAGAACATTGGAAACAAGAAAAGATTAGGAGTGATTGAAAAAACAGTGAGTATCAAAACTTTTAGGAGTCAGCTGAAACCCTGTGTAAAGGGCGGGGCCTGTGGCTCAGTGGGTAGGGTGCCGGCCCCATATACTGAGGGAGGCGGGTTCGAACCCAGCCCCGGCCAAACTGCAACAACAATAAAAAAAAAACCAAGTAAAGGGGAATCTATGGCCTTGACTGCTCCTATAAGCAAAGAAAAATAACTAGAAATCAATAAGCTAAATATTCAAACTCTAGAAATTAGAAAAAAGAAATAAACTACCTAGAATAAAACACAAAGAAAATAAGACAGATAAGATCAGAAATTAATAAAATAGAAATTAAAGAACCAATAAGGTTGGTCAATAAAATAAAAAGCTGATTTAGAAAATACAATTAAAACCGACCTCTGAAACAAACGAATAAAGAAGAAGGAAGAATGCACCAATTTATAGTATTAGACATATAGGAGAGCCTCCACAGCTGACCACGTCCTTCTTAAGTTGACCAAATTTTCACAGACTGGACATGCACATGTACCCATCAGTACAGAAAGCCTAGTTCCATATATTGACCCCAACTATATATTGATCAGTTTATTACAGTCCCTTGGGTGGTTGACTTACAGAGGTTCTACTGTAGAAAGGGACTGTAAAAACTTTAAAACTACAAAATACTTCCCTTGTGTAAATATTTACTACTTTGGTTGTCCCCCTGGGAAATTCCCTAACAACTATTTTCATGATTATGAAACTAGGTCTAAGGGGCAAGAAATGCAATGGAGATAGTGTTAACGAGATAAAGGTGAAAGTGGTTAGCAATCTCTAAAGTGTCAAAGAAAAATATTCCACTCATTTCTCTTATTTATGAAATGTTATGTCCTAGTGAACATGTTCCTATTTCCAATACAAAGTAAAGGGTTGTTGAAAGACTCAGATACAATGGTATTATGGGTAAATCCTGTTTAGCTGTTAATATTAAGATGTAGTGGTGGCTCGGCACCCACAGTACAGTGGTTATGGCGCCGGCGGGGTCAGCTAAACAACAATGACAACAACAACAACAACAAATAGCTGGGCGTTGTGGCGGACGCCTGTAGTCCCAGCTACTTGGGAGGCTGAGGCAGGAGAATCACTTAAGCCCAAGAGTTGGAGGGTGCTGTGAGCTGTGATGCCACAGCACTTCACCAAAGGTGACATAGTGAGACTCTGTCTCAAAAAAAAAAGATGTAGTGGTGGAGATGATGAAGACGTTTCCAAAAATGCACACTGTCTTTCACATTTGCGTGTTCTCTTTTTTTAAATTTCTCTTTTCACATCTATAGCACTCGTTACAACACTGGGTAAACCGCAGTGCTTTTAGAGACAGATTATAAGTTAACTGCGAATGAAATGGCAATGCTTCTAAGGGCTTTTATCTGTCTAGTTAGAAAAATAAATGTAATTTGGAGCTTGTTCATTTTAGGACAGCAGAATAAACTTTGAGAATTACTACAAATGAAAAATCCATACAATGAATTAGGAATAGGTGTTTACCTCCTTTCTAGGGCACTGATCTGCGGCACAAAGATTTACAAAGCTGCTTTAAGATCAGAAGCAGAACTGCAAACAAAACCTTGGATTTTTGCAGAGCTCTAGCTATCAAACCCATAATATCCCTTTTGTGTCTCTCTATTCTTTTTTTTTTCTCAGTTTAAACACTGATCTAAAACAGAATCTGTATTCAGGTGATATGTACAACGGAAAAATCCTCTCTGGAAGTTTTGCCAAGTACCGCCTATCTTAAAAGGAATGGAATCTGATAAGAAATATCCAATTATTAACTTACTGGCACTTACTAAACCCCATCAGCTACCAATGCCAACGTAATTTTACAGGCACAATAATTTCTACAAGTTTTCTGGACCACTGTCTATAGGTTCCACCTTGAAAACAAACGACCAGTGAGCTCTAGAAAAGACAAGCCTTACAGCCTACATGGCTGGTCATGCACGTGGACTGGCTGACCCCACAGCCTCCTCCGTCTCTGCCATTCTCTGAAAAATATTTTCAAATTTAATCCAGTTCACGCTGAAATTCCAACTTGGTTCACTGTGATTGTTGAAAGACTCATCAGATACAACGGTGTGCTGGCTAAATCCTGTTTAACTATTAATATTAAGACCCTGTGTGTCACTCTGCTGTTCTGTCATTTCACAAACACAACCTGTCTAGCAAAGACCAAAGATGAATACTATGCATACACACTGAAGAGGGCCCGTTTTCCCTTTGAGTAAAATCAGACTGTCAGGAAAGGATAAGGAATACAAATTTGTATTGAACTGAACAGAACTCCTCTCCCCTTTTCAGTTTAAGATAGTGACATCAATTTTCTCACTTTCTAGAGAGAAGAAACAATATCTTGCAATTAGGATCATCTTCAGAAACGTCATTGCAGGGAGCAGTGACACTTCTGGGAGGCAATTAAAATTATGTTTCAGTTCACAACAAAAAGTATAAAATCTGTGCTTTCTAAGGCAACCCTAGCATGCAGGATGCTTCCCCCCCTCCTTCCTATAGAGAGTAATACTCTGAGAATTACAGATTATTTTTCAGTATGACTCTGAAAGGAATGTGGGGATACGGGTTATACAGCCATCAGGAAGTTGGCTCTTTCTGCACAATGTTTAGCAGCCAAAAGAATGCCAGGCTGCAGAGAAAGCAGCCAACAGATTCCTTTTATGGTGTGATAACATTTTGTTCAAGAGACGGCCCTCTTCTTTACAGGCCATGGCTCAGAATCCACTGCTAGTAGAGAGATAGGGGAGAGACCGAGGTTTGTAATGAATAAACCAGGCCTGGCCGGGAGCGCTTCACCCCAGGAAAGTAAAACCACTCACCAAGAGTTCTGGAAGCAATAGATCAAACACTATAAAGAACTTTCATTTTCTTGGCAACCTCCATCCCTGAACTTCTCTACCATGAGACTTTGAACCAAGGTCCCTATTCTTAGATTCACAACATCCCTGCTGTTGCCAAGAGTTTTGCTCTTCTGGGTTATTTTATTTTCCTAAAGTACATTTTCTTCGTCAGCCTCATCAACAACCACCTTCTCCAACAACTTAAAATAGATTTTAAGCTTTGTGAGGCTTTCCTGTGTAACTCAGGTTCAAAGTGTTTGTTCCTATATAGAAACAAGTCTTGCTTAATCATTTTTATTGTTCTTGGCTACATTTCTTGGATTAAGACACTTTATAACAGGAAGAAACACAGTGGCACATACACTAAACTAACCTAACCTTTTGTTGCGAACACCAAGAAACAAAGATTAAAAGCCCAGATCCTTCAAACTCGGGCTGCATAAACAGTAATAAATTAAGATTTTCCACAAACACAACATTTCTGTCATGTGAGAAAATGTGGGAAGCATTTCAGTGTTTTTAACAGCATTGCACAGTGAAAATTTTTTCACTTGCTAATGAACCCTATCTCTAGTCTGAGACATGAAGAAGGTTGCCGGCACCAAGCAGTCTTCTGACATTTAAAGATAACATATCAGGTAAGAAGCCGGGTAGGCAGGGACATACCACCCTTATCATCACCATCACCATCAAATATTTCTAACTGTTCACTCTGTTGAAATACAGAATGTATGCCAGAGGGAGTAATCAATTTGAAATGTTTCCCATAAATTCACAGTAGCTTTCCTACTTTGGAGTGTACAAAATTAGTAACTTCCACATGTGATTTAGGAAGAGAGGAAAAAAATTTATATACAGTGAGAACATGTATAAATTTAACGGTTAGAAACATGAAATTTGAAAAGCAGCTTCTTTGTGCTATTTTATATCACAAGTCTTTCTTCCTAGTTAGTAGAAATAAAAGGAAAAATCCTAAGTACTATAGAAAAAAGCATTTAGTGGCAGTTATTTATAAAATCAGATAAACTGGCCATTTGTTAAAGTCTATTTATTTATTTTGAGACAGAGTCTCATTATGTCGCCCTCGGTAGAGTGCTGAGGCATCACAGCTCACAGCAACCTCCAACTCCTGGGCTCAAGCAATTCTCTTGCCTCAGCCTCCCGAGTAGCTGGGACTACAGGTACTTGCCACAATGCTCCACGATTTTTTTTTGTCTGTTTAGCAAGCATGGCAAAATTCGAACCCACCAGCCCCGGTGCATTTGGCCGGCGCCCTAACCACTGAGCTATGGGTGCCAAGCCAAGTCCGTTTAGAACATGCTACATTTGATAAAGTCTATATGAAGTGTGGGCTCAAAAGTAATTTATGGTTTCGTTAATTTTCCGACTTTCCCATATATCTGACTAAATGATAATGCCATGCATCAATTATATATTAATACTTCTATCTTAAATACATAGTACAAACTTCCTTCTTTGACATAATATCCCATTTATAACTATTACAGAAGGAAAAGAAAACTAGATTGAAGCAACTCAGTAACTTTTCTACAAGGCAGTGTGTGTACAGCACCCCAAGTCCCTGTTACTTCTTAGAGTGAGGGGTTTCAAAGTCTCTGTCCAAAGTCTAAAAGTCAATGCTGTCTACTATACCTCTTCATCATACCCAGTAAGAAATATAATTTATTTTGTTGACTTATTAAATTCATGAGGAGCAAAAAAGACATGAAAAAACCCCAATCGCCAACCTGGTTGTGCAGGAAACACCAAGCTGTGATGACACACAGGCACCATATTCCAAATCCATCTGAGTTAGTAGGGGTGGCTGGCAGTGAGGTGGCAGTTTGAGGACAAGGAGACCTTACACAGACAACACTATTATGTGGTGGGCATTATTCAACATCTTAGAAGACTTTACAATTTAATTAGATGCTACTGGTATTTTCTGGACAACATTACATATTTACAAGCTAACAAATGTGACAGTCACTGTTTCACAGCTATAAGTAAATTTTTTTGGCAAAAGCAATAATACATTCTACTTCAAATCACTCCCAAATTTAGAAATAACACAATCTCAAGCATCCAGTTCCTAAAAGACATGTGTCAACTATATCCAGTGATCAAATTGGAATTGAAGGCCCTGTAAGAGATTAACAGCAGATGGCCATTTTCTCAATCACTTTGAAGTTTACAAATGGATACACATTCTATAGGTAAATTTTATAGGTGGTATCAAAAATTATCATGTGTGTATATATAATTTCTGGCTTTCAAAACAGTTTAGAGGATGTCCATACATTTTTCATACGCCCTTACACAATACCTCTGAGAGGTAAGACATGGTTTCTGTTAAATTTATCCACTTAGGTACCAAATTCTTTCAAAGAGCACACAGTTCAATGCAAGAGAACAGGTCACAAATGTTGTAGTTGTAAATAAAAGATGTGAGCAAAGACAAACAGAACAAACCAAAAATAACCAAGACAAATGGAAGAAAAGTGAGATGCAAATATGAAATTAAATACATAGAACCCCTGCAAGTTGACCACCCAAGAGAATGTAACAAACTGGTCAATATACAGAGATGGTCCACGTAAGGAGCCAGGCCTACTCTATTGGTATGTAAAGGTAGAGCATGTTGCTGTATAAAAATTAGGTCAACTTAACATCTAACTCCAGTAAGATTAGCCCACATTAACAAAGTCCCAAAACCAGAGATGCTGGCGCGGATGTGGAGAAAAGAGCATGTGAAACCCTTCTACACTGCTGGTGGGAATGCAAACTAATATATTCCTTTTGGAAGGATGTTTGGAGAGTACTTAGAGATCTAAAAATAGACGTGCCATTTCATCCTATAATTCCTTTACTAGGTATATCCAGAAGACCAAAATCCCATCATAATAAAGATATCTGTACCAGAATGTTTATTGTAGCCCAATTCATAATTGCTAAGTCGTGGAAGAAGCCCAAGTGCCCACTAACCCACGAATGGATTAATAAACTGTGGTACACGTATACCATGGAATACTATGCAGCCTTAAAGAAAGATGGAGACGAGGCGGAGCAAGATGGCAGCTGAGTAACAGCTTCCTTGTGGCTGGGCACAGTGAGACCGAGGAGAGAGGACCTCCGGCATCTCTGGCAGGCGGGATCTACCCAGGAACTTCCCCTTCAGGACACAGGGAGACAGCGTGAGGCTTCTGGACACCCTGAGGAAGGCAAAAGTGGCGGAGACTGGGCAAGTGGTTGCGTCTGTTCACTCGGTCTGACCCTGTCGGCGGCTGTGGGTGGGGCAACAGTGGGACTGCAGGCTGGAAAGGCCTTGCCTGTGAGCTGTTTGGGTTTCTTTTGGACTTGGCACTCCGTTGAACTGCCTTGGGAGAACTTGGGCAGGAGTGTGGGGGTTTTTGAGTGTTGCCTGGGGCCCCAGACTAGGCCACTGAGCCAGAAA
>CAUYRH010109450.1:0-10158 GCA_963574655.1 Perodicticus potto | reverse complement strand
TGAAAAAATCTGATCAATTATCAGGATGTTTACAAATAGCTAAGCATTTGTGCTTAGCACACATAAGCCTTCAGCATGAATCTCATCACCTTCTTCACCTAGTCTCTGCTTCCTCTTCTCTAAATTCTGCTGATCCTTACTTCATGGTGGTGACAATTCACTCCTTTCCTCCTCATCTTCCTAAGTGAACTATGAACTCTCCTTTGTCTCTTTTCTCCCTCTGTCTTTCAGAACATTAATAGGTTCATCTTCCAAAAAGACTATTTTCTCCTGTTTTTTATTCTACTTGTCCCTTCTTCAAGAAATCCCCCTTTCTTCTTCATCTCCCTGGTTGACACCTATTGTATGCCTCCAGGGCCAGTTCAAATGTAAATCAGGAGAACTTTAATCTATTGAAAATCCTTAGCCTGGCCTTTGTCCAGCTTTGGGGCTGTCAAACAACCTGGATTATGAGTTTGAAACCCATTCTTTCCGTTCTTTCTGGGCCTAGGTTAGTCCTAAACTTGTAGAGCTATTTTTTTTTTTTTTGTCTCAGGTGAATCTTTTATTATTTCAAATTAAGGCAAACATTTTTTTCAAAGACAGTAGCACATTCATTGTCACAAGCATGTTAATATGTCTATTTTGCAAGAAAGAATATGCTACAAGTCAGCAATTTTTAATTCTTGATTACTTTATTAATTTCTTAAGTTACTTATTTATTTATGAACATTTGTTGAGCCCATTACCTGGATCAGCTTCTATTCTCTCACCAGAGATACAATGTTGATAAAGTCAATGCCTTTGTTTTAAAGAACCTCATGGGGAAGACAGATATAAATAAATTCTCTATGATGAATGCAAACCATAAGGAAGGCCCATAGAAAGAAGCCACTACATCCACTCAAGGAATTAGGAAGGGCTGCATGTATTGCTTATTATATACCTGATATACTTCTAAGTGATTTATATTTACTCATTTAATACCCACAACAACTCTTTGCCATATATACTATTATTATCTTCATTTTATAAACGAAGCAGAGAGAGGTCACCTAAATTGAATAAATCACACAACTTGTAAGTGGAGAGACCAGAATTTGAGCTCAGGCAGTCTGGTTCCTGAGCCAAAGATTCTGATTACAATAGCCAAGCTCTTCTCTTGGCCTATGACCTCAAATACATCCGGACAATGGATGTACTAGGGATTATACATGTGGCACACATGTTTATCCAGTAGGATTTCTAGGCAAGTTTTCTAGAATATTTACCCTGCTTGTTGAGCTACATGAGTGGAGCCTACTTAAATCAGGAATTTCCCCCAAATCCCTTCTGCCTGGATCTATGGATCCCAAGAATTTATGGATGCCTTCTCTTCACTTTTGTCACTAGCAGAAATAGAAAGAAACATTTACAAAACCACAGAGTTTCAAAGAACTAAAATCCATCCAAACATTTTGTGAATTATATATAGGCATACTGCCACTTACCTTTGGGCAAACATCTCTCTGGTTCCCTTTTGGGAACCACTTCTGGTAACTGAATTTGACACTGCAGATCAATGGTGCTACATTCTGACAGTATACTGGTGGCATCAGACTTCTGCATATCATAACAAAAGAAAATATGTGTCATTTATCAAGACTCTAACCATGGTCATACTTAATTCCTCATTGTCTGATTTGTCAGGGTTGAAATCAACTATGCAAAGCCTTCTAGTTATAAGGGATACAAAGAAAGCACCCCTTCTGTTCAGCCCCTTTCTACATGCTATAGCAAGTCTGATTTCAGAAGAGAGTTCTCTAACTACTCTGTCAGCTGAATAAGAACAAAGCATATGATGACACAGTTCCTTAACTCTTTTCTTCCTCGAGTTCATAATCGTGGGCTTTCTAACACCAATTATGGAAACAAGGTGGTGAAGAAAAGGGAAGTTTACAGATAGTATAATTTTTCATCGATCTCAATGCCTGGAATACTAACCCTAGACCAGTGGCTCTCATTGATTTTGCTCTCCAGGAGATATATTGGCCATGTATAAAGACATTTTTGATTATCATAACTGGAGGATGCTACTGGAATCTAGTAGGTAGAAGTAAAAAATGCTGCTACACATTATACAATTCACAGAAATGCCTACCACAACAATTAACTCCTATCATAGTAGTAAAGTTGAGAAAACTGGCCTATACCTTTACTTAAGACTCAATTCTGGCATTTTTTTCTGTATCAATGCTGATATTTTTTCATAATGGCTATCCTGGAGGTATGTGGATGAGACACATATTCTTTTCCTAGGAAAATTACCTTTTGGAGATTCTGTCCAAATTCAGGAAACATGTCAATTTCCACACTTAGAACTCCTGGACTGGCAGATTTCTTGGTCTCCTGATGGAGTTCATAAGCCTAACACAGAGAATCCCAGAATAGAATTAATATTCCTTTGGGAAATCTCACTAGAGATGAAATAAGTTTGAATTATATTTGGTTTTCTGTTTGTCATGAGAATAGTCTGTGACAGTATTACTTTTTTTTTTTTTCTTTATAAAAACTGATCCTGGTAAAGGTCAACACAAATTAGTTCTGGGAAAACTACTTGAAGAAAAAGATGTTGAAACTTACTGCAACATTTTCTAATCAAAATAGTATGTTTCTGGTAGGGAAAAACTCGGCATATAATTCAGAGATGAAACTTATATGGGGATTTAATACATTTTAAGGTGTGTCCTTTCAATTCAATGCCTAACTAATAAATTGCTTCATAAATGATACTGATATATAAACCATAATATAGCAAAAAATAAAATATATATTCATATTAATTTAGTCATTTATTTTTACAATAAAAATATTAAACATGTTTGAAAAATATTTTTTATCATTTAGAGTACAGAGGTGTTCCCTAGTAAAAGAGGAAACAAAAACGCATAAAGAAAAATACGAAAATACATCACTATATAAAACTAACAAATAAATTTGGTCTGATGACCTGCAGGGATATCTAAGAAGGATGTGTGGAGTCACATTTTAGGTGAGGGTTTCATGCTAACATCTTTGTGAGGGTTCCTGCGACTCTGACATTGTAAGATCAAGATTTAAGAACATTTAGCTACTTTGAACACATGTAATAATATATAAAATACACACACACACAAATATCTATGGACTAGACACCGAATAGAAACATAAATTAGTAATAATTTAAAGCAGGTGGATAATGGTACCAAAAAGCGCCTGATGTTAGAAAGGCAACCAGAGATACATTTAAGATTTAAAACTGGGTGCTGGGGTACAGTTTTTGTATTTAAGAGAGAAAATGAAAAAAAAGCTGTGGGACTTATATTTACAATTATACAAAGCTGCACACCTAGAGAGGTAAAAGTTAGTATAGCCTTAGAAATAGGACCTGGGCAAAAGTATCCACTGGTTCAGTGTCCAAATCTGCAATATGCCCAGTATTACTATTAGAAAAGAACTTTAAACTGCAATATAAGACATGAAATATACACCCTAGAAGGGTTTATTAGATAGTCACAGAACTTAGATTGAAAAGAGAGTGTCAGATCCTTCCACTAAAGATGATCTTTTAAACTAATATCTAAAATATATGAGGAAACAGACATAAAATCAGTAGCCTTCCAAAAATGAATAACTAGGGGCTCAAGTCAAGATGACCAACTAGAAGCAGCTTTTGCTAGAGACTCCTGTCCAGAGGGAGAGACATTGGACTGAAGTGGACTGAAGCCAAAAGTGAGGAGCTATACACATAGATGACAGAGTGAGGTACACATCACTCAGACCTCCACCCCTCTACCCACTTTCCTGTCTCTGCTCTTCCTTTCCCCCATCCCCCTTTTCTCTCTCTCTGCTCTCCCCTTCCCACCCCCACCCTGTACTAGGTCATTAATTGTCCTTATATCAAAATTGAGAACATAAAATTCATGCTTCTCCATTCTTGTGATGCTTTACTAAGAATAATGTGTTCCACTTCCATCCAGGTTAATACAAAGGATGCAAAGTCTCCATCTTTTTTAATGGCTGAATAGTATTTCATGGTATACACATACCACAGCTTGTTAATCCATTCCTGGGTTGGTGGGCATTTAGACTATTTCCACATTTTGGCAATTGTAAATTAAGCTTTGATAAACAGTCTAGTGCAAGTGTCCTTGTGGTAAAAGGATTTTTTTCTTTCTGGGTAGATGCCCAGTAATGGGATTACAGGAACAAATGGGAAGTCTAGGTGGGTTCTCTGAGGGTTCCCCATAATTTCTTCCAAAAAGTTGTATTAGTTTGCAGTCCCACCAGCAGTGTAAAAGTGATTCCTTGTCTCCACATCCACGCTAGTATCTGCAGTTTTGAGATTTTGTGATGTGAGCCTTTCTTGATGGGGTTAGATGATATCTCAGGGTGGTTTTAATTTGCATTTCTCTAATAATTTGGGACGATGAGCATTTTTTCATGTTCGTTAGCCATTTGTCTGTCTTCTTTAGAGAAGGTTCTATTCATCTCTCTTGCCCATCAATACATGGGATTGCGGGATTTTTTCATGTGGATTAATTTGTGTTCTCTGTAGATCCTAGTTATCAAGCTTTGGTCTGATTCAAAATATGCAAATATTGTTTAGGCTGTCTATTTGCTTTGGCGGTTGTCTCCTTAGCTGTACAGAAGCTTTTCAGTTTAATTAAGTCCCATGTGTTTATTTTTGTTGTTGCTGCAATTGCATGGAAGTTCTCATAAAGTCTTTCTCCAGGCAGATACTGTCAAGTGTTCTTCCTATGCTTTCTTTGAGGATTTTTATCATTTCATGCCTTAAATTTAGGTCTTTTATACATCTTGAATCAATTTTTTGTGAGTGGAGAAAGGTGCAGGCCCAGTTTCAGTCTTCTACATGTGGATATCCAGTTCTCCTAGCACCATTTATTGAATAGGGATTCTTTCCCCCAGTGTACATTCTTGTTTGGTTTATCAAGGATCAAGTGGCTGTAAGATGTTAGTTTCATTTCCTGGTTTTCTATTTGATTCCAAATGACTATGTCTCTATTTTTATGCTAGTACCATGCTGCTTTGACCACTATGGCCTTATAGTACAGCCTAAAGTCTGCTATGCTGATGCCCTTGGCTTTGTTTTTATTTCTAAGAACTTCCTTAGCTATATGAAGCTTTTTCTGCTTCCCTGCAAAACACAGAATTATTTTTTCCAAGTCTTGGAAGTATGATATTGGTAGTTTAATAGGGATTTGCTTTGAATCTGCATACTGTGTGAAGTACAGACATTTAAACAATGTTGATTCTTCCCAACTATGAGCATGGTATGTTCTTCCATTTGTTAATATCCTCTGCTATTTCTTTTCTTAGAGTTTCATAATTTTCTTTATAGAGGTCCTTCACCACTTTTGTTAGGTGTATTTCTAGGTGTTTCATTTTCCTTGAAGCTATGGTGAAGGGAGTTGTGTCCTTAACTGACTTCTCATCTTGGCTGTTGTTGGTGTATACAAAGGCTACTGACTTGTGGATATTGATTTTATATCCTGAGACATTACTGTATTTTTGGATGACTTCCAGGAGTTTTGTGGTTGAGTCTTTGGAGCTCTCTAAGTATAAGATCATATCATCGCAAAGAGAGATAATTTGACCTCCTCTGCTCCTGTTTGGACGCCCTTTATTTCCTTCTCCTGCCTAATTGTATTGGCTAGAACTTCTAGCACTATGTTGAATAGTAGTGGTGATAGAGGACAACCTTTTCCAGTCCTAAGTGGAAAAGCTTTCAGTTTAACTCCATTCAGTAAAATATTAGCTATGGGTTTGTCATAGATAGCTTCGATTAGTTTAAGAAATGTGCCACCTATGCCTGTACTATTCAGTGTTCTAATTAGAAAAGGATTCTGGATTTTATCAAATGCTTTTTCTACATCTATTGAGAGGATCATATGGTCTTTGTTTTTGCTTCTGATGATACGGTCAATAATGTTTATGGACTTGCTTATATGTTTAATCAGCCTTGCATCCCTGGGATGAAGTCTACTTGATCATGATGTATGACTTTTTTGATGATAAAATGTAATCTATTGGCTAGGATTTTGTTTGAGAGTTTTTGCATGTATATTCATTAGTGAAATTCGTCTGAAAATTTCCTTTTTAGTTGCGTCTTTTCCTGGTTTTGGTATCAGGGTGGTTTGCTTCGTAGAAGGTGTTGGGGAAGATTCCTTTCTCCTCAATTTTTTGGAATACTTTCTGCAGTATGGGAATAACCTTCTTTGAAGGTTTGATAGAATTCTGGTGTGAAGCCATCTGGACCAGGGCATTTTTTTTGTTGGGAGATTTTTTATTGTTTCCTTGGTCTCAGTGCTTGAAATTTGTCTTTTCAGGAGATTTATTTCTTCCTGGCTAAGTCTAGAGAGATGGTGTGATTCCAAATATTGATCCATTTCCTACACATTGTCAAATTTCTGGGCATAGAGTTTCTGGCAGTATTCAGAGATGATCTCTTGTATCTCTGTGGCATCTGTTGTTATTTCCCCTTTATCATTTCTGACTGAGGTTACTAGAGATTTTACTTTTCTATTTCTAGTTAGTCTGGCCAAAGGTCTATCTATTTTACTTATTTTTTCAAAAAACCAACTCCTTGTTTCATTAATTTTCTGAATGATTCTTTTGTGTTCAATTTCATTGATCTCTGATTTAATTTTCGATATTTCTTTTCTTCTGCTGGGTTTGGGCTTACATTGTTCTTCTTTTTCCAATTCCATAAGATGGCTATTGAATTTGTTGATATACTGTCTTTCTGTTTGTTGGATTCAGATATAGGCATGTAAAGTGATAAATTTTCCTCTCAGGACTCCTTTTGCAGTATCCCACAGGTTGTGGTAGCCTGTGTCTTCATTGTTGTTATGTCCAAGGAAGTTAATGATTTCCTCTTTTATTTCTTCCTGTACCCAACTGTCATTCAACAGAAGGTTGTTTAATTTAGATGCCTTTGTGTGGGTTTGAACATTTTTGCTGGAGTTGAGTTCCACCTTTAATGCTTTGTGGTCTGACAAAATACGAGGTAAAATTTCAATTCTTTTGATTCTGTTGAGGTTTGTTTTGTGTCCTAGGATATGATCAATTTTGGAGAATGTTCCATGAGGTGATGAGAAGAATGTATATTCTTTAGCTTTGGGATGGAGTGTTCTATATGCGTCTATCAAGCACAGTTGTTCTAGGGTCTCATTCAAGTCACTTATATCTTTGTTTTATTTCTGTTTAGAGGATCTGTCTAGCTCTGTAAGAGAAGTGTTTTAAAGTCCTCTGTCACTATGGTATTGTAGGATATCATATTGCTCAGACTAATTAAGAATTAACTAATTAATTTCAAGAATCTGGGAGCATTTAAACTGGGCGCATAAATATTTAGAATTGAAATGTCTTCTTGTTGTATTTTTCCCTTGACCAATACAAAGTGACTATCTTTGTCTTTTTTGACTTTAGTTGCTTTAAATCCACTTTTATCTGAAAACAAGATAGCAATCTCTCTTTTCTGAAATCCATTTGTCTGAAAAATTGTCCTTCAACCCTTAACTCTGATTTTTAATTTAGCTTTTGAGGCTAGATGTGTTTCCTGCAGACAGAAGATGGATGGCTTGTGTTTTTTTAATCCAATCAGGCAATCTATACCTCTTCAGTGGGAAATTCAAGCCATTAACATTTATTGAGATAATTGATAAGTGTGGTAGCATTCTATTCATCTTATTTGGTGAAAGTGCATTACTTAGTTATCTTTCGCATCATTGTGGAAGCTAGGTTCTGTCCTTTAATTTCTGGATGCTTACATTGCTGGTGGTCCATTGTGATGGTCAGTGTGTAGAACAAGTTGAAATATTACCTGTAGAGCTGGTCTTATTGTGGCAAATTTCCTCCATGTTTACATATAAGTAAAAGATTTGATTTCTCTGTCAATTTTTAAAGCTTAGCTAAGCAGGATATATAATTCTGGGCTGGGGATTATTTTGTTTAAGTAGATTAAAGGTAGATGACCATTGTCTTCTGGCTTGAGAAGTTTCATTAGAGAAGTCTGCAGTTCCCCTGATGGATTTGCCCCTGTAGGTCAATTGGCACTTACTTCTGGCAGCTTACAGAATCTTTTCTTTTGTCTTGACTTTGTACAAATTCATCACAATGTGTCTTGGTGAAGCACTATTTGAATTGAGGTGACTTGGAGTCCGACATCCCTCTGAAAGGAGTGTGTCAGAATCTTTGGTGATATTTGGGAAATTTTCATTTATACTATTCTCTAGTATGGCTTCCATTCCTCTGGGGCATTCTTCTTCCCCTTCTGGGATATCTATAACTCATATGTTTGAATGCTTCATAAAGTCCTACAATTCTGTCAGTTAATTTTCTGCTTTCTATCTCTTTTCTTCTGTCTCTTTAACTATCTGAGTTATCTCAAGAGCTTTGTCCTCTACCTCTGAAATTCTTTCTTCTGCATGGTATAATCTGTTGATACTTTCTATTGCATCTTTAAGTTCCTTATTTGATGGCTTTAATTCCTTCAGCTCTATTATACCCTTTCTATATTCTTCATATTGTTCATCACTTATTCCATTCTGGTTTTGGATTTCTTTTTGGTTATTTTCCACTTTCTCAGCAATGTTCTTCATTGTTTTTGATTATGTTCCACTTTCTCAGCAATTTCCTTCGTTGTTTTTTGGTTATTTTCCACTTTCTCAGCAATTTCCTTCATTGTTTTCATCATTTGTATTTTAAATTCCACTTCTGTCATTTCTTACATTTCATTTTTCTTTGTTTTTTTATTAAATTGTAGCTGTGTACATGAATGCAATCATGTAGATTACTTACATTTCTTTATAGGCAGAATCCTCTGAAGTAGCTACCTCTCAGTCCCTTGGTGGGGTTGCTCTGGACTGGTTTTTCATGTTGCCAGGATTTTTCTGCTGCTTGTTCCTCATGAGCATTTTATTTTATCTGTTTCCTTGCCCTATTTGTCCTTTCACTTCCTCTTGGTTTTTAAGTTACCATGCCTCTGGCCTAAGATTTTGATGAGTCCTTTTGGTACAGGACCAAAAGGATGAGAAATGTGAAGAGCAAGAAGGGAAAAAAGATTTAAAAAAAGAAAAAAGAGAATTAGATGGGTGAGTAAAGGGGAATATTGGTAAAAAAAAAGAGAGGCACAGAAAGAGGGAGACAGGAGTAACAAAGTATACAGTAGGGTACTTCAACCCACACCTTAAGACCCCCAACTTCTGGGGGGCTTGTTTGGGTGGTTCCCTTGAGGTCAGCAGCTCTTTGCCAGCCTGAGCCAACATTTTACCCCACCTCCACCAAACAGAGAGGAAAAACAAAAATAGTATAAATCAAACCAAAGCAAACAAACAGAAAACCTTACGGGATAAAATTGGGAGAAAAACCAAATAACAGGAGCAGAAACACTAGCAAAAATGAAGTTCTTATTATTAAAGAAGGCAACAGTGGAAAATTATATTTACACTGGATAAATGAAGAAAGAAAGAAAAATCTAGGGGGGGGAATTTGAAATAATAATAATAATAAGTCCAAAAACAAAGGAGTGTATATATCTTGCTGAATATTGTCTGGGCAACAGGTTATGTTCTGGGGTATGAGATGCTAACCACAATGCTGATACAGCTATAGGAGATGGAGATTGACAGCCTTGCTGACTATTTTGCCCTCAAACCCTGCAGAGTTGAGAGCCTAAATCTCTCTTCAGTATGCTTAAAAGACACTTTAAACTGTTAACCTTGGCTAAGCAGAAGCTTTCCCAGGAAAGTACTTGTCACTGTGATCTCTCCTGAAGTGGCTGCCCACTTATCCAGTACACCAAAACTGGCCTCACTCTATTCCTCTGAGGGCCAAGACTGCCAAACTTTGAAAGCTCCACTCTTCCCCAGCATCTCAGTCCCAGATTTTGATGCTGCTCACAGTCACTAGATCACTCACCTAAGGTCTCCCAGCCCAAGCCTTGCTCTGCAATCCCGAGGGCAGAGCCTGCAGGGGCAGTTCTCCCACAATGGCTGAGCACATGGCCTACAGCTGAACAATGTTAGCTCCGTTCCAGCCCAGTGGCTCTATCCTGTGCCCTGAACAATGCTTAAAGCCACCCACACTCTCACCCAAGTTCTTCCAAGGTAATTCAACTGAGTGCCCAAGTCCAAACAA
>CAUYRH010109447.1:0-17904 GCA_963574655.1 Perodicticus potto | reverse complement strand
AAAAATTCAAACAAACAACAGTGAAACCCAGCTGAAATTTAAACAAAAAAAAAAAAAAAAAAAAAAAAAGGAAATTCAGAAAACACAAATTTTATTTTTTGTATTCTTAACATTTCCCATATTTTCTACACAGAAAAATCTTCTCATCAATATAAGCATAATTTGAAAGATGAGATGACCCATGATGCTGAGGAAAATTAGCAACAGGTAGAATTTGAGATTAATCTGAGAATTTATTTAGCCTTGTCTTCCTTTTCAGATTATGCCAAGGAGCCACATGATCAAGCAAAATCAGGGAATGACCTCAGAGATTGATGGGGATCCAGTTAAAAGGGGACTCCAGCCCAGCAGAGGACAGAAACACAGAAAAGACAGGTCCCCTTCTCACACTGGGGCAGGTCCACAGCCTCCAGGACATGGGGGAACACGAAACTAGAGCGTCCCCCTGGGATTGACCAGAGGAACAGGCATCATCAAGTGTTTAAACTTGACAATTACCTTAGGAATTAGAGACTGACGTTGTTATTCCCATTTTGCAGAAAAAGGAGTAAAAAGGTCAAAAAGCAACTGCTGTTAGAATGATGGCAGATAGTTCAAGGGAGGTGGGGCGACTAGAATGCCCACGGCAGACAGAGAGCTGGACACAAGGGCATGTGACCAGAGTTGACTACGGCACGTGCAGTGAAGGCCGTTTTGAGATTTGATAATGTAAACGATGTTCACCAATTTTCTAACTTTTAGAACTAATCTTGCAGATAAAGCATAGAAGTCTTAACTGTAGATGCGGGAGAGAATGTAAATGTTACCCATCTTGCCAACAGGAAAATACAGAGGCCAGAGCGGCAGGGCAGGCGTGCAGATTGCTCTGCTTCACAAAGCACTAGTCACAGGACACTGTGGAGGGCCCAGGAAGAGAGGTCTAAGTTAGTTAAAAGACAGCAACACGAGCCTATTATTTAGAGATACTGACCGATGCCTGGTTCACTCCAGCTGGGACTAGGGAAGGCAGAAAGGGGGCAGGAGACTTTAACTTTAAGCTTTGCTCAAGCAATATAAATCCATGCATATGTTACCTCTGCTATAACCGTAATTTGTGAAAAAAGACATGAAACCCAGACGTTAAACCTACTAAGAGCAAGAGCTCCCTACTCTAAGCTCCTATCACTCTCTCATTGTGGTACCTAGTCCGCCATGGGCTGGAAGCCGCAGCCAAAGGCACCCAGCGACCTGAGCAGAAGCCACCTTTAGGTGCACACACCATTCCAAGCATTTTTCTTATGCAGATAAACTGATTACAGGTGATTACAGGTATGGACTCATAGTATATATGCCACTGTGAATATAAAGACTTTTAAACTTTAGTAGAAAAAATTTTAAAAACCACATTACATGAACTTTGGAAATAGCATCCCTCCTTCTCTCGGTTTTCTTGCCAAAGGCTCATTTTCCACCTTCCAATACAATTGCCTCAAAGATCTGCTCACCAAATCCAGTCATGTCACTCCCTGAGTCAAAATCCTTCCTTGGCTCTCCATGGACTATAGGGCAAAATCTACACCCAGCTGCCTGCCTCTTTGACCTTGGGTTCCTTTCCCACTTTCCACACTGCAGTTTACTCAGGCAAAGTGGCTTCTGCAGTGCACTGATGAACCCTGCAGGTGCTGTGCTACCCACTCACAATGTCCTTCCCATCTCTTTCCCACTCAGCAAGCAATTCCGAGTCCACTTCCAAGACTCAGCCTGACTCATCAGGAATGCTCCTTGATTTTCCTCAGATGGCTTTACCCACCCCTAATAACCACTGCACTAATCATTTCTCCTTTCCCTTTGTGGTTTCCTACAGACAGACTGAGTTTTCCTATCTTTATGTCCACAGGTTCTAAAAAACAGCAACCACTACAAAAACAACAACAACAATCAAGGGTGGCTCTTAAAATGGGACAGACTCTATCCTACGCACCTTATATACGTTATTTCATTTAGTCCTTATGGCTCCATGAGATTGGTACTATTACAATACTCACTTTACAGGTAGGACAACTGACACTCTGAGAGTTTGAACAACTTAACCGTATCGCACAGCTGATTACTAGTAGACCTAGGATTCAAACCCAGCCATTCTGATTCAGATCTAGAAGGCCTGCTACATATAGCCATACAGGTTGTACACTGCACAACTCTGAAGCCCACTATTTGGTCACAATTTAGCTCAGCACTATCCAAATAGAAATACACAAGCCACGCATATAATTTTAAATTTTCTAGTAGTCACATTTAAAAATAATAAAAAGAAACAGATAAAAGTCAATGTTTTATTTAACTCTTATCTAAATCTTATCATTCCAACATGTAATCAATATAAAAAATATTAAATATTTACATTAATTTTTACATTACATGATTAAACTTTACATTCCTTTTTGTTTTACTCACATCTTCAAAATCCAGTATACGTTTTACATATATAATACATTTCAATTTGGATTTTTCTGCATTTCCAATGTTCAGTAGCCACATGTGGCTAGTGGCTACCGTCCCAGACAGCACAGGCCTCACTATGGCTTGAACAAGCCCCATCCTCTCTGGGCCTCACTGTCCTAACATTAAAAATAAGGGTGGACGTGATCTCTCTATATTTTCTTTCACCATCAGATTCAGTTCAACAACCTTTGATTAATTCCAGGAGCTTATATCTGCACAGCTCTTTTCATGTTATACTAGACAACAAAGGTTTATCTGTTTCTTTCTTTTTTTTTTTTTTCTTAATTTTGTTTTTTATTTTTTCATCTTTTTTTTTTTTTTTGCAGTTTTTGGCAGGGGCTGGGTTTGAACCCGCCACCTCCAGTATATGGGTCCAGCGGGCTACTCCTTTAAGCCACAGGCGCCGCCCGGTTTCTCTGTTTCTCAAAAAGTATTCCTAATTGGGCAGTGCCTGTGGCTCAAAGGAGTAAGGCGCTGGCTCATATGCCAGAGGTGGCAGGATCAAACACAGTTCTGGCCAAAAACTACAAAAAAAAAAAAGTATTCCTAGTTGAAGTTTTCAAAAACTGAGGCTCAGAGAGGTAAACTGCTCAGGCCAAAGTCACACAGCCAGTGGGGACCACAACTCAGGCTTCTTGCCTACGAATACAGTCTACAGGTGTTCATTTACTGCTCCCTAACACTTCACCAGGCAAACCTAACAAAAGGGGGCCCCTTCCCTAGAGGGAGACGCTGCACCTCCTCTGGACATTGCAGGCATCCCCCTGAAATCTAATGAACCACTCTGAGCATCAGCTTCCACAGGAAGCCCACCATGCACTCTTCTCCCATCCTGGGCAGAGGAACATCTAGAAGTTCAAATCACTTGACAGCTGGACAACATTCTCATCCTTGAAAAGCATAATTTATTACAACAACAATGAAAAAAGCATATTATCAGTTTGGGGTGAAGGGGCTGCCACTTAGCAGCTATCAGTTCCTTGGCTGAGAGGGTGTGTGTAATGTTTGCCTTGGGCCCCGTGACCTACCAGAGTAAATGGAATGAGCCTGCTGCTAATCCATTCTTGCTGATTAAAGCCCCAGCTCACATAGAGGCATTGCTTCTCTATCAAGGATCACCTCTGCGGGAGGGCTGGACCACTCTGGTCATGAACCTGGCCTTATCTTCTAAAAACTGCGGATCCCTCCCCAAGCAGGCCAAACTGGAGGCAGGGCAAATCCCAGGGGAACAACATCTCTATGAAGGAAAAGAGTTCCACACCCCAAATGTGTGGCCACACCCTTAGGGCCACATTCAATCCAGTGACATTCCAGAAGGATGAAAGAATGTGGATGATCCCTGGAGCTGCCAGATGGGACCCTGATAGGATCTGTGGTGCGAGGACAAAGGGACATCTCCCTTCTAATTCCACTTCCGCATTTCTTCTGATACTATCTATGTGGGTAAACTACCTGGCCAAAGAAGCTCCTTCCAATTTTGAGAGCAGCACTGGGTCCTAGCTACATACTCCAGGAACTCCAGGATGTGTAATCTTAGGGGGCTTCTGTAAGGGCTCTACTCTGAGTTCCCAAGGATGGGCAGCCCCCAGATGCTACTAATAAACTTTTTACCTATGCCCCAGGCTGTTCATATTGCCTACCTGGAGACCTGGAGGGAGAGACCACTCTAGGCCCGTGAAGACATGGAGATCCTAAGGTCAGGCTGCCTGGCCTCAAATCCTGGCCTTGGCCCTATGATTCATTCGCCATTAACTATGAGAAGTTATTTATCTCTCTGCCTCAGTTTCTCCATCTGTTAGAGAAATTACTATCGATGACTTAGATTTGTAGGGATTAAATTCTCAGACTGAATATAAATGAAGAATGCTCAGAACAGAGCCTAGGAACAGTCCGAGCCACTTATGCATGCACTGGTATGAGTTTACAGAAGGAGGAAGCAAGGTCCAAGGGAAGTGAGGCCATTGGCCTCCTTTTGGAGAGACAGCTCACACCTGGATCCCAGAACTGCACAGCTGGGAAGAAAAAGAAAAAAACTAAAGCAACGTGTATACAAAAAACAAACAACAACAACAAAAAAAACTAAAGCAACATGCATACATGGCTTTTATAAACTACAAAGCAGCAAACACTCTTGCTTATCCAACAAGTAAGCACTAAACACCAACTGGGCTATGGACTCAGTGCTAGGGCGACTGTCCCGGGGCTCGCAGGCCCTTACAGAATAACAAACAGCACTTCTGTAATAACTGAGCACCTCCTCAGCGCTGGCTCTGAGCGCCATTCACTCCTCACAGCGAAGTTAGACATCTAGCAGGCACTATTTGTTTGTCAGCTTTATGGATGAGGACACTAAAACTCTGGAAGGTGAGAAACTTGCTGAGATCTCAGAGGTTTGAAGTGGCAGAGAGGGGACACAAATGGACGCTGTGGAGCCGGAAGGCTGCACCTATCCACTGCACTCTGCTGCCGTCTAGCACAAACAATTCTTTGTGGCTTATAGGAGCCTCTCTCACCAAATATCTGAATGACTGCAAAAAGCCCAGGCTCTGGGACTGATGTAATAAACAAATAACTCAATCGTGCTCACGAACTAGGTCCCTCTTTCCCCCTCCTCACAATTTGGGCCCCAGGTGTGGAATGTCAGGTGGGCAGCAGCCCAGGAATTATTAAGCAGCTATTTAATCTTCACTGAGACAGGGAGCTGGGAGGGTCTTCTAGGAAGCCCCTTCTATTCAGCTGCAATCAGTTTATCTGTTTTTGAAAGGCTTATCCTAGTAGGGGGGTATCTATCTAGGTTCACTAGCAAGCAAACACAACTTGGCTGGAGGAGGCACCCTACATTCCTACATTCCGTGCATAAGATGGGAAGTATGGAGGGTGGGGGAGGGAATCCCACCTGGGCAGGCCAAGATCTCCAGGCGGAAAGCCATGATCCAGCTGGACTGTGAACCTGCCTGGATCCTTGGGTCCACAATGAGGGAAAAGTAAATTAGACCCGAGCTGTTTCCTGAGTTCCAATCCCACCACTCCCATCATTTGACCTATGACAAGAACAAAGCCAAAAGAAACACCACTAATTCAGCGATTATCTGCAGGCCTCAATTAATCACTTTGCATGCACTATCTCATTTAATCCTCAAAAACATCCAGACTTTTATTCTCAATTCACAGATGAAGAAACCGAGGCAGAGAGAAGTTAAGTTCATCGCATAATGAACTGAGGAACAGTGAGAGGCAATAGCATAGCAAATTCGCGGCCCTCCCGCTCCAAGAACTACCCTCTTAACCATCCCACCAGGGACATTTCCTTAGAGATTATTGATGAGGGTGAACTATTTGGCCAAGGAAATTCTCTTCCACATTTGAGAATCTATGGTCCTAGGAAAATCCAAAAGCAGCACTGGGTCCTAGTTATACACCCCAGAAATCCTGGCGCACGCAACCAGGTGTACAAGAATGCCTGTAGCAGCACTCTGTGTGTGTGTATAAAACCTGCCAACAGCTCACATGTCTTTGAAAAATAGATAAATAAGCTGCAGTCCGTGGCTCGGTGCCCATAGCTCAAGCGGCTAGGGTGCTGGCCACATACACCAGAGCTGGCGGGTTCAAATCCGGCCTGGGCCTTCCAAACAACAATGACAAATACAACCAGAAAAATATCCGGGCGTTGTGGCAGGCATCTGTAGTCCCAGCTTCTTGGGAGGCTGAGGCAAGAGAATTGCTTAAGCCCAAGATTTGGAGGTTACTGTAAGCTGTGATGCCACAGCACTGATGCCACAACGGTGACAACTTGAGACTCTGTCTCAAAAAACAAAAACAAACAAACAAAAAACTACAGTCCATTCACACAATGGAGCAGGTGACCATAGTGAAAAACAAACCCCAGCAAAGGGCAAAGTCAGCTGTGTGCCATATGGAATTTCTTTAATGCTCCAAAGAAAGCAAAGCATTTAGGACTTTGAGTTTTTTGGGTTTTCTTCAGCAATGACATAAAAAGCACCAAAATTTAGGATAATGGTCACTTGTAGGAGAGATGGTTGGGGGTGGAGGATGAGAAAACTACAAAGAAGGGTGGCACCTGTGGCTCAAAGGAGAAGGACACCGGCCCCATATGCTGGAGGTGCAGGTTCAAACTCAGCCTCGGCCAAAAACTGCCAAAAAAAAAAAAACTACAAAGAAGATGCAGCTGGAGTCAACTGTCAGGGATCACAGTCTGCTTCCCACGCAGGGCGGAAGGGTCACAAGTGCTGTTTACTCTTACGCCTCCTGCCTGGCCTGCAGGCAACATCTATTCTTTTATAGGCTCCGATAGTACATGATGGACTAAAGGTTGGAGTGCCACAAAATTCTCTCACCAATTCTGCCACACTAAAAATTCTGCTTGCTAGACATTTATGGTCGTGGGCCTTTGGAAGATGATTTGCCATGTTGGACTTTCCAGGGCGGGCACCCTGTGTTCCTGACCTCCAGGACTCCTTGCCAAATGCAAGGGAGCTGGAGGTTCCATTCCATGTTTGCAAAATGGGGTAACAGTCCCCACCTGATGGAACCGCTGGACGGATTGACAAGGTAACACGTGTAAAAGCTGAGCTAAGCCTCAGCACAGGGTAAACCCTGGCCACTGGTGTCGAGAGGGTCGAGGAAGACCCATGGAACAGGACAGCCACGTGGTCCAGACCTGTGCTCGGCCACTTCTGGTCAGTGGCCTTGGCAGAGTTTCTTATGTCTGTGCCTCATCCGACAAGCACAGGCAAGAAAAGAAAAAATAGGCAACTGGGACTTCATCGACATTAAAAATGTGCATCAAAAGACACTACCAAGAGAGTGAAAAGACAAACCACAGAATGAGGGAAAAAATATCTACACAACATACATCTGAGAAAGGATTACTATCCAGAATACATGAAGAACTCCCACAACTCAACAGCACCAAAATTTCTCCAGAGTTTACAAGCGGCCAACGTGCACATGAAGAGACGCTCAAGGTTCTAGTTACCAGGAAAATGCAAATCAAAACCACAAGGAGATACCACTTCATACTTGAATAACTGCTATTAAAATAAATAAAAACCAAAAACACCAAGAAAGAACATGCAGAGAAATGGGAACCCTTAGGCCTTGTGCACTGGGACTATGGAAGGGTGTGACCACTGTGGAAAACAGCCCAGTGGTTCCCCAAAGAATTAAACCTAGAACCACCACGTGACCCAGCAGTACTCACGTGCCCATGTTCACAGCAGCAACCCAAATACCCACGGATGGATACACAAAAGGTGGTATGTACATACTATAAAAGAATTCCAGCCTTAAAAAGGAATGCAATTATGACACATGGATGGATGTCATCACTCTAAGTGAAATAAGTCAGCCACTAAAGCAAAGTATTACGTCATAATTTTACAAGGTCCCTGGAGTCGTCAGATTCCCAGGGACAGAGAGTAGAAGAGTGGTTACCAAGGGATGAGAGGAGGGGGAATGGGAAGCTGGTGTTTGATGGGCTCAGACTTTCAGTTTGAGATGACGAAAAATGTACTGGAGATGGTTAGTGGTGAAGGTTGCACAACATGAATTTTACGCCTAAAAACAGGTAACCTTTATGTTATGTAAATTTTACCACAATTAAAAGTCTATTTTTAACCTAAAATTAAACTGTCTGTGCCTCAATTCCCACATCTGTAAAATGGGGATAGTGATCCCATTTGTCACCTCCAAAAAGTTTGCCAGGAAGTTGAAATTAGTCAGAACCTGCACAGCCCTTAGAGCACTGCCCAGCGCAGCAGAAACTGCTCCCTAACACTCGATCGCATCCAGCCCTCCGACACTAGACCGAATGGAGACAAGTACCCTCACGTGACTCCACGCAGAACCCTCCTCGTTCCAGAGAGGTACGGAGCTGGTCTAGAGGTCCTCCCCTGCTCAGCCGCTCCTAGATGTCCTGAAACTCTTTTCCTGAGAATAGAAAGGGAGTACCCACAGGGAATGTGGGTCTTCTCCACAAAGCGGTTTCCTCTCTACTCCCAGGTTCACTTTCAGCCAGTCCTGGATGAAGGAAAACTTTCCCTCCTGCGTGTTCCCAGACCTGTCATCGTGTTCCCTCACTGTCTCTGTCACTGCCCTCCTGTTTACAGGTGGTGTGGAGGCTCCACCTTTCCTCGTAAGGAGCCAGAGGGCAGGTGTGCAGCAGACCAGGATCCCACCTCTTTCCCGGCCTCCTACAGGGCACTGTACAGGGCACGTCCCCAAACTCTCCAGGAGAGGCTGTGAAGCCCTGGAGGGCAGGGTGCTGAGCCCCAGACCCCTAAAAAATAACTGACACATCTCAAAGTTGTTCATGCAAATTCGATTTCTTTGTGAGGCCAATGTAGACAATGATCCCTGACTTGCAGGTCTGTGGGCACACCAAAATGCAAACAGTACTTTCATTCTGTGACTAACTTCACAGATGAACTAGGGCCTGGACACTGGGCAGAGAGCTTAATTCCTACTAGGGGTGGGTCTTAGCCTGGATAAATAACTAAACAGGATCACAGACCGTGGTGAGTGCCAGTAGTGAAACAAAACAGTGAAGGGCACCGTGAGATACGCAGAGCATGTGTTGCCACACACCAAAGCATCCCGAGGAGGGAAGACCGGCGTTGGGGCCACAGCAAAGAAGCAGCGTGGTGGAAGCAGAGGACCACAAGGGGCACCGCAGAGGCCCTGTCACATAGAGGCTGTGGGCTTGCCCTGGATGGTCCTGGGCAGGGGTGACTCCATCTGATTAGATTTTATCAAGGTGATACTGCTGCTGGGAGAACCTAATGGTGGAGTCACATCAAGATCCTCTATAACCACCCCCTTTCCCCAGGAAAGCACAGATTGACACTGGAGTTTGTAAAACAGGGCAAGGCAGGTACATTCAATGACTTCATTGGAAAAAAAACAGCATTGAGATGAGGATTTTCTAGACACTTACTCATTAAATTTTCTCCACAACAATAGAAGACAGGACCCATTTTACAAATGAGAAACTGAGATTCGAAGGTCACACGGACACTTGGCGGCAGGGCTGAGGTTGGAGCCAGATGATGTGTGTCGTAGCATTTGAGGAAGACAGAAGCAGACTTGGGGCAGGGAAAGGAGAGGAAGCCTTGACAGACATGGGCACTGTCACCCGTGTCACTTAACGTAGACCTGGGCAAGGAAAAGCCATTTACAAATGTGACCAAGGGGACACATGTTTGTACTCCTTTTTTTGCTTTAGAAATCAGAGATACAAAGCAAGAGAGGCCCATGGGCCAGAGACTTTAAGTTTCCTTCCCACTGGAACCTTGTGGTCAGCTGGTTTCCTTCCCCATCTATTACCACCACTGTTGATCATTTTAAAAGTTTATATATGATATTGAGGAAAAAAAGCAAATCTGCAAGCTTTTTATCACTAACTTGCAGGCCCAAAGGCAACTATTACTTTAATTTTTCTCTTTTCTCTCACTCTCCATCCAGAGATTGTACAATTTATAACCAGAGATTTGGGGTTACAATAAGAAAGTTTGTAGCCAAAGTCCAAAGTGTCCTGCTCTTTTGAAAGAGGGGTAGGACAAGGAAGCCGAGGTGGGAATAAAGAAAAACTTCACCTAAGGAAAAACTCTTAACATTTCCTGCATAACTCTGACCTGGGCTCTGCTCTACCTTTTACTGTGTGAACTTGGGGAAGTCAGTTAACCTCTCTGAGCCTCAGTTTGGCCCATCTGAAAGAAGGGCTTGAAAACGGCTCCTACTCTCTACTGCTCAGTTACTGAGCAGGAACTGGGGGTAACGAGAATGAAGGCCCTGGAACTGCGTGAAGCACGGAGTGGACTCTCATAGGATGTCAGCTGCTGTGAACAATCACCATACTATTATTACTACAAATCTTCATTCTCCACCAGTGGCAGAAATTAGTGTTTCTCATGCGGAGATAAGAACTGAGGACTCAAAATCCTTCTGTAATTGGCTAACCCATCTCCTCCTACCATCCACTCCAGCAGCCCTGTCCATCAGCCCTACCTCAAGGCCTACCTACCCCAGGAGCATCCCCTACACCTCGGCCCACTCAACACACCTCCTCTCTGAAGCCTTTCTTTGTCATCTGCTGCTCCCTTCCTTGAGTTCCAGCACTGGCCCTGTCCACCTCTGGGAGGAAGGACCACTAGCTTGCTCTGGTATTGTGGCCAGGTGCAAAATTATACATCTGTGTCCCTGCACTGGACCTAGAGGGATCCTCAAGCTCTGCAGAGCTGCAATCATTGAATAGTCCTACCTGTGAGCCACTCAGTAAACAGCTGGAGACTGAATTAACCCAGGCACTTGCAACTCTTACATGGAATTAATGTTTATTATTCACATGGATTGATATAGCAAAAGTTCTTCAATTATCACAGAGTCAGGGCTTCATATCTATATGATGCCATTAACTATTGATAATACAAAATAATATTATTCTGGATTATATCTAAATTAATTAATGCTATATCATCACCCTTGGTGCTTTCTCTCGCTCTGAGTCTCTCAAAAGTAAGGACTGGCTCTTGCAGACTATAAAATCTAGAGTTTCTCTTTTCCGACTCCCTCTCTCCTCTTCACACCTCCTCCAGTCCAGTTTTCTACTAGGCTTCTATAGCTCCTAACCATGACCTTACTGAAATTTTCCCCCTACAATACTCAGAAAGACAAAAAGATAGGAACAGCTGTCCAACATAGATGGATGGGGTAGCTTACTGGCCTATTTCTTTAAGCAGTTGTGTTGTGATCAGTCACCGTAAATGAAGACAAATCTGTGAAAATCATGTTTGTTCCCCTGATGGAAATCAGCCCGTTAAGCAAAAGTCAGTGAGCTGCCAAAGAACATGACCACTCAGTAACTGTTGAACTTCTGTTACCAAGTTCTGTGTTACACAGAAAGATAAGTAAGACTGGCGTCTTTCTCCCACCTGCCCCCAAAGAAAAGCCAGTTTGTGTTGAGTGGGCAAATAGGGAAAGGGAAAAAGAAAAGAACAGAGCTACCTAGAATCTAGGAAATGATGACTTTTCTGGGCACATACAGCCTACTACAAAAGCACGTAAGGAACTAAGGAGCAATTCAGAATAACAGTGCACACTAGCAGTCAGAAGGGGGCCACTTAACACTAACAGTATAGGTAGGGACTCTCGATGACCTCTGACCTCGATGACCACTTAGGTAGGGACTATCCATAGGTTCTGGGGGTACAGAAGATAAAGACACAATATGTCTGGAGGAGCTGGTGCAATGGGACAGGGACCACTCTAACCAGAGGGTTGCAAACTGCTGGCCTGCAAGGGTTTTGTTTGGCCTATGAGTGTTTCTTAAAAATCTGAGCTGAAAACATTTGACAATCAGGACGGTTTATATTTTAAATAATTTGTATTTTTAAAGTGGAAGGTATGACAAAATTGGATCTATATTTTTGCAGGGGCTGGGGGGGAGGAGACTTGTAATCAAAGAGCTAAGGAGAGGGGACTCGCTGGTTTGTGAATCTGACGCTGCCTATTGGACTCTAACAGGCCCACCTGGTGCATTCACATAATCTGTGCATCCTCCTAAACAGGTGAGTTTGCAAGCCCTGGAAGGAACCCACTGCCACAACATCACGCAATGGGTTTTGAGCCGTGACAACTCATGATCAGGGTGCTTGGCGGGGATGGAGAAGAAGTGACACACTCAGCAGCAATTTGGGGAGAAGAAAGAGGAAATGTTTCCCAAAGGAGGTGACCCCTAAACAGTTATAAAGCCTAAGATCATTAGAAGAGGGACTGCAGGCAGGGCCTGAATCCTGCCCCATTTCCCTGGCTAGCTGATTTTCTCCCTGGGTCAGATGCAAATCTTAGAAAAGAATCTACAGACACAAATCTTCTAAGGTAATCACAGTATTCCAAACCTTCAAAAGTATTCAAACCCCAATTCACCTGCTGCCTCTGACCTAACAACCCTTATTTCCTATCCAATCCAAGCCCTAAGGGAGGAGAGCATTCCACCTTCAGGGGCAGAGAAGGCTGGGTTCTTATCCTAGCGACACCAGGCTTTCAACAAAGGATTCAATACCTGCTCCCTTTGAGCCTCTCCCACAGCAGGTGCCCCAGCTAATAATCTAATCATTGGAAGCGGATTAAAAGCTTTTAAGTGGTTGAGTTTCAGGATCCAGTTTGTCATTTGAAAAGCTCAGTCTTAGGAGTAGGGAGGAGGGAGGGGAAGGAGACAGCAGGAAGCTCCTGCCAAGGACACAGGCTACGCAGGAGGAGGTGGCACTGAGGAGGGGTTCTGAGGCCAGCACTGGCAGCTCTCACTGCGGCACCAACGCACTCAGGATAGTTGCACAGTCACAGTCAAGGGTGGCAGGAAGCCCTCAGGGAGAAACTGTGGGAACCTTACCATGCCAGCTGAGCCAAGTGGTGGCTGTCTGGACAATGTGCATGTGGCATTATACAATTACTAAAACAATTCCCTGTCCTTTAGGAGGCCCTCAATTTTTTTTAAACCTTTTGCTTTGCCTTTGTAATGGGCCTAAGTATGCAGAGAATGTCTTCTTAATGGAGGAAGCATGTATGGAATCTCCAGAGTCATGATAGGGAAAAGATACAGCCTTCCGGAGGCATGAGGGGGAGACAGAAGAGGGCTCAGGGCATGGAGAACTTTGTAAAGGCCAGAGGTCAGCCCCCATGCCCAGCACACCTGAGGCCCCACTCTGGCTCCTCCTGCACTCTGAGGACAGACTTCTGGAGGGCCAATTCCTCCCAGGGGTTACTGTGGGGAAGGCGGCCCTGGGAGGGGGAAGGAGGACGCCACGGGCTGGGTGCTCCACCTATATGCCAGTGTGGCCAGGGGTTTCATGGACCAAATGCGATCATTTGTTTTGTGAAGAGCAGTGTACCCCATGGATCAAAGAGATCTCTCTTTACAATCTCTAACTGAGAAGACTGGCTG
Organism: Perodicticus potto; assembly: GCA_963574655.1. Classification (NCBI taxonomy): domain Eukaryota; kingdom Metazoa; phylum Chordata; class Mammalia; order Primates; family Lorisidae; genus Perodicticus; species Perodicticus potto. Next base: position 4,466 of record CAUYRH010109447.1, on the reverse strand, counting down.
ATGTGATCCCAAGGCTGCTGTGAGCCCTGTTTGGAAGAATCACTACCTTGGCAGCCCTGGGGCCACAGAGCAAACCCAGTCCCAGTAAATGTGGGAAAGGGCCTCTGTTCCACAGCCACTCTCCTGTAAGTTCCTGGGGACTTTCCACACAGAGGATATTTTCCTTTTGCTATTTCCTTTTGAAAAACAGGAAAGGCTAAGCACCCGACCAGAAAGTAACCAGTCCTGTCTCCACCACACTGATGAGAATGTTCTTCAGAGACTCCAAGTGGGCGACTTCACAGGGACACACATCTTCCCAGCACACCACTCCGATTTCATCCCTGCCCCAATTTAGAACCTTCCATAAGTCCCTACCACCTTCAAGGTAAGAAGTCCAGGAGTTCCACAGAGACTGAAAGGTTCCTGGCCACCTTGGAATCCCTCAAACTCTGCTCTCCAAGCAGAAGTCCTTTCTATCTCTAAAACAAATACTGACTTGGGCCTTTTCTCTCCCTTCCCCTCCCCTGCCAGAAGCACCTTCCAGCTCTCTGTCCCTGCTCGCTGCCTCCAAACGGGCCGCCTGCTTCCATTGATGACTTGTCCATTGTCTACCCAGCAGAAAGGTCAATCAAACCAGGCCCGCTCAGCAGGAGGAGCATTTCCTATTCCCAAAGTCTGGGAACAGCACATCAGGCTCTCCATGGTTAAGCAACAATGTCCACTTCACTCCCGCCAGTCCAAACACCCCAAACCTTTTGCTGCCTCAGGGCCTTCACTCATGCTATTCTCTTTATCTACTGTGCCCCTTCCCAAAACGTTTTGAAGGAGATTTAAACAATCTAGAATTGGCTCAGCGCCTGTGGCTCAACGGGCTAAGGCGCCAGCCACGTACACCTGAGCTGGCGGGTTCGAATCCAGCCTGGGCCTGCCAAACAACAATGACGGCTGCAACCAAAAAATGGCCAGGCGTTGTGGCGGGCACCTGTAGTCCCAGCTACTTGGGAGGCAGAGGCAGGAGACTCGCTTGAGCCCAGGAATTGGAGGTTGCTGTGAGCTGTGATACCACAACACTCTATCCAGGGGTGACAGCTTGAGGCTCTGTCTCAAAAAAAAAAAAGAATCTAGAATTAACAACCATGAACATCTTGTCACATGCGCCTCTTGTTTTTTGCTCTGTATATTTTTAGAACATGTAAGCTGGCCAAGGACAGGGGTTCACACCAGTAATTCTAGCACTCTGGGAGGCTGAAGTGGGTGGATTGCTTGAACTCAGGTGTTGGAGGCCAGCCTGGGCCAAGGGAGACCCTGTCTCTACTAAAGACAGAAAAACCAGCTGGGCATGGTGATGCATATCTATAGTCCCAGCTACTTGGGAGGACTGAGGCAAGAGGATTGCTTGAGCCCAGAAGACTGAGGTTGCTGTGAGTTATGACACCACAGCACTCTACCCAGGCAGACAACAAAAAAATGTGTAAGTGATATGTATAAGTTCCTATATTCTTCTTTAAAAAAAGCATTAAAGCTGGGTATAGTGGCACATACCTGTAAACCCAGCACTCGAGGAGGCCAAGGCAGGTGGATCGCCTGAGCTCAGGAGTTCAAGGCTAACCTGAACAAGAGACAGAGCTCATCTCTAATAATAGCCAGGGGTTGCAGGTGGCACCTGTGGCTCAAGGAGTAGGGTGCCGACCCCATATACCAGAGGTGGTGGGTTCAAACCCGGCCCCAGCCAAAAACTGCAACAACAACAACAAAAATATCCAGGCATTGTTGTGGGTGCCTGTAGTTCCAGGTACTCTTGTTTCATCCCAAGAGTTTGAGGTTGCTGTGCGCTATGACGCCACATTACTCTACCAAGGAGCAGAAAGTGACACTCTGTCTCAAAAAATAAAATGTAATACAATAAAAAAGCATTAAAAAAAAGTTGAAGTAGGCTTTGACCTTCATCACCATCCTCCTCCCCATCCCCTTCCCTCCCCAGATGATGACAGGGAGGTTGATGTAAATCCTTCCAAACCATTTTGTAAACATTCACACCTATCTTTAATATCCTTCAGTAACACACAGCCGGAGCTGTGAAGTCTCAGACTTCCCTAGGACTGAGGCTACACGTGTTTCAATCCTACCACGTGGTGCTGCGCTGCCCACTTGGTCTCCTAAGTGACCTCACACACTCACCTGCTGAGCTGAGGATCCAGTGCCTTGTGAGCACTTGAGTCAAACTTCCCATTTCTGACATATTTTAAAATATGAGGCCGTTTGTCTAGAGGATAGATAAACAGTGGTATATCCATAAAGCAGAATGCTGTTCAGCAGTAAAAACTACCAAACTACTGATACACACAACAGCTTGAAAGAATCTCAAATGAATTATGTCAGGTGACAGAAACCAAAGCTGAGAGACTAAACACTGTACAATTCTATTTATGCAACTATCTGGAAAAGGCCCCAACACTGTAAGGTCAGAAAACAAATCAGTGGGTTTTTCTTTGTTTTCTGCTTTTGGGGTTTTTGTTTTTTTGCTTTGGGGGGTTTTTTTGAGACAGAGTCTCCGGCTCAGCACCTGTAGCTCAAGCAGCTAAGGCGCCAGTCACATACACCAGAGTTGGCAGGTTCGAATCCAGCCCGGGCCTGCCAAACAACAATGACAACTACAAGCAAAAAAATAGCTGGGCGGGGCGGTGCCTGTGTCTCAAGGAGGAGGGCGCCGGCTCCGTGTGCCAGGGGTGGTGGGTTCAAACCCAGCCCTGGCCAAAATCTGCAAAAAACAAAACAAAACAAAAAAATAGCTGGGCGTTGTGGCGGGAGCCTGTAGTCCCAGCTACTTGGGAGGTTGAGGCAAGAGAATCGCCTAAGCCCATGAGTTGGAGATTGCTGTGAGCTGTGATGCCACAACACTGTACCCTGGGTGACAGCTTGAGGCTCTGTGTCAAAAAAATTAAAGAAAAAGAAAAAAAAGGCAGAGTCCCACTCTGTGGCCATGGGTAGAGTGCCATGGCATCATCATAGCTCACAGCAACTTGAAACTCTTTGGGCTCAAGCTATCCTCTTGCCTTAGCTTTTCTATTTTTAGTAGAGACAGTGTCTCGCTCTTGGTCAGGCTGGTCTCGAACTCCTGAACTCAAGCAGTCCACCCACCTGGGCCTCCCAGAGTGCTAGGATTACAAGCGTGAGTGACCATGCCCAACCAAAATTTCTATACCTTTTTTCTTTTCTTTTTTTTGAGACAGAGTCTCACTTTATCGTTCTTGGTAGAGTGCGGTGGTGTCACAGCTCACAGCAACCTCCTACTCCTGGGCTTAGGTAATTCTCTTGCCTCAGCCTCCCAAGTAGATGGGACTATAGGCACCCACCACAACACCCAGGTATTTTTTTGTTGCAATTTGGCTGGGGCTGGGTTCGAACCTGCCACCCTCGGTTCATGGGGCTGACACCCTACCCACTGAGCCACAGGTGCCACCCCAAAATTTCTATATCTTGATTGTGATGATTACATGACTATGTGACACAGCTATATGCATTTATCAAAACTCTTAGTGTTTTACACTAAAAAGGGTAAATTTTACTGACTAGAAACCAGACTTCAGTACACCTGACTTTATTAGCAAAATTCAGAATCTTTTCACATTCATCACCCATTTTGCTGTCTTCCTTTGAGCACTTCTACCAGGGGTGTCCAACCTGTGGCCCATGGGCTGCATGTGGATTGTCTGAGACTTATCTTGCTTATCTGATGTTGGATATTACAAAAATTATGCATGGACTATTTTTTGGTTCATGAGTTTTTGTTAGTGCTCGTGTATTTAATGTGTGGCCCATGACAACTCTTTATTTTCCAATGTGGGGCAGAGAAGAAAAAAGGTTGGATACCAGCCTTTGCTCTAAGCTGTTTGTCTCTTTGTCACTGACTTTTTTTTTTTTTTTTTTTTGCAGTTTTTGGCCGGGGCTGGGTTTGAACCCGACACCTATGGTATATGGGGCTGGCACCCTACTCCTTTGAGCCACAGGCACTGCCCTTTGTCATTGACTTTTAGGAATTCTTTACGTATTCTAAGCTCTTAGTGCTTTTTAATGTGTTATAAGCATTGTGAATGTGTAGGTCTTTTGTTTGGCTTTTAATCCTATCATGGGTTTTATTGCTTAGATGTACATCTAAGATGCTTTAATATACATATATAATCATATCTATCAATCCTGTCCTTTCTCTGCTTTGCTCTCCAGTTAACTTCTCTCAATCTTCATATGTCACTCAAACGTCACTTCCTCAGACAGGATCTCAGGGTGAATGCCCTTACCCCCCTAATAACCATTCCCTCGTATTATTCTAGTATGTATTATTTCATATTCTTTTTTTTTTTTTTTTTTTTTGAGACAGAGCCTCAAGCTGTCACCCTGGATAGAGTGCTGTGGCATCACAGCTCACAGCAACCTCCAATTCCTGGGCTCAAGCGAGTCTCCTGCCTCTGCCTCCCAAGTAGCTGGGA
>CAUYRH010109446.1:0-77672 GCA_963574655.1 Perodicticus potto | reverse complement strand
ACTATGTCACCCTCAGTAGAGTGCTGTGGCATCACAGCTCACAGCAACCTCAAACTCTTGGGCTTAAGCAATTCTCTTGCCTCAGCCTCCCAAGTAGCTGGGGCTACAGGTGTCCGCCAGAATGCCCGGCTGTTTTTTTGTTGCAGTTGTCACTATTGTTTAGCAGGCCTGGACCAGGTTTGAACTCACCAGCCTAGGTATATGTTACGGGTGCCCTAACCACTGATCTACGGGCACGGAGCCTGAATATATATATATTTTTAATGTTTATTTTTAATTCTTGAGTGGTTACAATATAACCTGAGCTGTGTCTGAAAGTCTGGGGATGGAGGTATGTCAATCACTTCATAAGGGACAAGAGGTTGAACTCCATAGTGTCAGAGTCACAGGAAACAAGTGTTTTTTTTTTTTTTTTTTTTTTTATATACAGAGTCTTACTTTGTCACCTTTGGTACAGAGCTGTGCAGTCACAGCTCACAGCAACCTCCAGCTTCTGGGCTTAGGTGATTCTCTTGCCTCAGCCTCCTGAGTAGCTGGGACTACAGGCGCCTGCCACAATGCCCAGCTGTTTTTTAATGCAGTTTGGCTGGGGCTGGGTTCGAACCCACCACCCTCGGTATATGGGGCTGGTGCCCTACTCGCTGAGCCACAGGCACCGCCTCCACCAAATTTTAACATTTTAAAAATACATTGGAGGCACCTGTGGCTCAAAGGAGTAGGGCACCGGCCCCATATGCCAGAGGTGGTGGGTATCAAACCCAGCCCCTGCCAAAAACAGCAAAAAAAAAAAATACATTGGAGGAAGAATTAGATAGAAGGGAAAGTGGCTTTGAAATATGTGTGAGGAGACTTAGGATGGCTTATGTACTTAATTTGAATCAGCAGTATGATGTGGCCGCTAGAAAAGCTTGTATGCTCCTAGTTTGTTCTGTTAGAAGAAAAACTAGAATGAGGTGGATAATTAGTGGTCCTGCTTTCTTTAGTTCTACTCAGACTGTCCATGAAGCATTGTGTTCAGTTCAGCATATTGCACTATGAAGGAGAATGTACGCAAACTGAAATCCATTTCCAGTGAAGCAACAAAGATGTTAAGGAGATTTGCAACACCCTCGTGGCAGGGAGGTGGTGATGGTGGGTGAAATGGTTTGGGAGGTGTAGAAATACTAGCCCACAGGAGGAAAATCCCAAAGTAAATTAAGGGAGGAGTGGATAATGGTGCCCTCAAAACTAAAGGACTGTCACATGAATGAGGCAAAATAACTTACTTGGTTTGGCTTTAGGATTCTTGGGTGAAAGTTAGAGAAAATATATTTTAATAAGAACAGGCTTATGGTTGACATGGATCACTCTAGGAAATAGAAAGTTGTCTACATTGTAACGAAGTTGGATAACTCCCACAAGAAAGATATATAGGGAATCTGTTTCATTTGGAGGTTTAAAAATTGATTGGTTCCTCTTAACTCTTGATTTTTTTTTTAAACAGCTTTATTGAAGTATAATTGATGTATAATATGCTGTACCTGTTAAAGTGTATAATAAATTACAGCGTATATATACACTTATATATATAATATGTATATCACCACCATAAATTAATAAACACATCATCACCTCCAGAAGTTCCCTTGTGCTTCCCTGTATCCTCTAGTCCTTCCCCTATCCCCAGGCATCCACTGATCTGCTGTCTGTTGCTGTAGGTTAAGGTACATTTTCTAGAATACTATACAAATTGAATCCTACGAGATAAAACAATTAAGTTCACAAACTCATTTTAGAAAAAGTACTATGTACCTCATTGCTGATTATCACTATGGTTACCTTTGAAATACTCCCTTTGGGAAATCATGCACCTTCAAAGCACTTTTTCTAGGATGTATTTGTAAATTTAATTATCATACCTGGTACTATGACAGCTCTAATGGCAATTGCAGAAGAGAAGTTCCAAAATTGTTTTGAAGGATGGAGTAGGTACTGGTGTTAGTGCATAGCTTTCCAAGCAGAATCCTACATAGGTGACCATAGTGATATTCAGCAATGAGGTATTTAGTACTCTTGTTTGTGAAACTTAATTGTTCAACCTTGTATATATTTAAGTTTTAAATCTTTGGTTTTCTTCTGAGTGTGTTGCTCATCCACCCAAGCAGGTGGATTGCCTGAGCTCACAGGTTTGAGACCAGTCTGAGCCAGAGTGACACCCCGTCTTCAAAAATAGCTGGGCATTGTGGTGGGCATTTGTAGTCCCAGCTACTTGGGAAGCTGAGGCAAGAGGATCTCTTGAACCCAAGAGCTTGAGGTTGCTGTGAGCTATGATGCCATGGCACTCTTATCAAGGGTGACCAAGTGAGACTGTCTCAAAAAATAATAAATAAATAAATAAATCTTTGGTTTTCCCTGTTGATTTTATCAGATCAGTTCAATAGCAGAAGTTAAGAGCGTTATCCTCTTCATGTTTGCTAAGAAAGGTGTCATGACCATGGATGAAACCTTCAATAGTATATCTATCCATCTTCTTTTGTTAGGCCTGGGTCTCTGAAGAGAGGCCTCAATTCCCAGAGCTTAGAGGACCACTTGAATAAGAGATCTCGCACTTCTTCTGTGAGCTCCTTGGCAAGCACGTACACAGGTGGCATCCCTAGCTCCAGCCGCAATGCCATTACCAGTTCTTACAGCTCTACTAGAGGCTTCTCACAGGTACAGCTCTTGTGTGGGGGGAATGGGTTCTCAGCATTCATTAAAGTTTACTAACCACCTTCTGTCTGTCAGCAATTAGGATCGTCTCTAAGCTAACAGAAATACAAACCTTTTATTGATAAATATAGACCAGTGCAACAGATTAGAAAGCCCAGAAAGTAAACCAGTGCACATGTGGAACCCCAATACAAGACAAAGCTATTATTGCAGATAAATGAATGAAGAATAAATAATTCAGCAAATGGTATTGATGTGATTGAAAAGGTAGATTGAGTTTGGATTGCATTGCATCATCTTTTTTTTTTTTTTTTAAGAGAGTCTCACTTTGTGGCCCTTGGTAGAGTATCGTGGCATCACAGCTCACAGCAACCTCTACCTCTTGGGCTTAGGCGATTCTGTTGGCTCAGCCTCCCAAGTAGCTGGGACTACAGATGCCCACTACAACACCTGGCTATTTTTGTTGCAGTCTGGCCAGGGCCAGATTTGAACCCGCCACCCACCATATATGGGGGGTGGCGCCCTACTCACTGAGCCACAGGCACCATTCTACATTGCATCATCAAAGAGATTTATTTATCCTACAGGCATTTAGAATTTAGTGAAAGCTTCTTAAATGAGAAGTGGTCATAATTCTTTTTCAGAAAGACATTTGGAGCATTGTATAGGGAATAGAGCAAACTTTGCTGCCAGACACACTGGGTTCAAATCATGGCTCTGACAGTTAGTAGTTACAGGGTCTTGAGCAGGCAGATCTCTTAACCTCTCTTTTTCTCATCTGTGTATGATTATCGTAATGATTAAAAGTAATGTTTGGGCTCGGCGCCTGTGGGTCAACAGGCTAAGGCACCAGCCACGTACACCTGAGCTGGCGGATTCAAATCCAACCTGGCCCACCAAACAACAATGATAGCTGCAACCAAAAAATGGCTGGGCATTGTGGTGGGCTCCTGTAGTCCCAGCTACTTGGGAGGCCAAGGCAGGAGACTCGCTTGAGCCCAGGAATTGGAGGTTGTTGTGAGCTGTGATGCCATAGCATTGTTATCCAGGGTGACAGCTTGAGGCTCTGTCTCAAAAAAAAAAAAGTAGTAATGTTTGAAAATCACCCATTATGGTGCCTGTAAGTGGGTACCAAATATCTAGTACCTAGAAAAAAAGATAAAGCACAAATTGAGGGGAAAAAATGTTTTTTTTTGTTTTTGGCAGTTTTTGGCCGGGGCCGGGTTTAAACCTACCACCTGTGGTATATGGGGCGGGGCCACCCTCCTACTCCTTTGAGCCACAGGCACTGCCCTGGAGAAAATTTTTTGAGGGAAGGAAATTTTGAAACAAGTTCATCAGTCCAGAGGCTCTGACAGTACTATAAATGAAAGGTGAAGGCTAAGCCAGAGTGGTTGTGGGAATGACAAAAAAGAATGATAAAAAGCTTTACTTGGAGCACTTACTTTATGTTAGGCCCTACATTAAGCATTTTATGTGAATCTCTTCATCATCACAACAGCCTTATTAAGTACATACTTCTATTTTTAAAATCTTTTTAGTTTAAATTTCGGATGTACACAGGAGAGAAAAATAGAATGACCCTCCATATAGCTTTAGCAGATAAGAGCATTTCATCAATCTTGTTACATCAATTCTTGCTCTTGTGTTTTATTTATTTATTTATTTATTTTTTGTAGAGACAGAGTCTCACTTTATCACCTTCTGTAGAGTGCCGTGGCATCACACAGTTCACAGCAACCTCCTACTCCTGGGCTTAGGCAATTCTCTTGCCTCAGCCTCCCGAGTAGCTGGGACTACAGGTGCCCACCACAATGCCCGGCTATTTTTCTGTTTTTGCAGTTCGGCCGAGGCCAGGTTTGAACCCACCACCTTCGATATATGGGGCTGGCACCCTACTCAATGAGCCACAAGCGCTGCCCTTTATTTTTATTTTTTTTTTAATTTTTATTTATTTTAAAATAGAGACAGGTTCTCACTCTTGCTGATGCTGGTATCAAACTCCTAAGCTGAAGCTGATCCCCAGAATGCTGGGATTACAGATGTGAGCCCCAGTGCCTGGCCTGCTCTTTTCTGTTTTAAAGCAAATTGCAAACCTACCATTTTACCTATAGGCACTTCTTTGTATTTTTAACAGTTCAGACTTCTTTTAAAACATTAATAGCTGTAATACCATTATCTTCCCTAAATATTACTTAGTATCGTACTTCTTTGTTTTTTCGGAGACAGAATCTCACTTTGTCACCCTTGGTAGACTGATGCGGTGTCATAGCTCACAGCAACCTCAAACTCTTGGGCTTAAGAGATCCTCTTGCCTCAGCCCCTAAGTAGCTGGGTCTACAGGTGCCCGCCACAACACCCAGCTAATTTTTTAGAGATAGGGTCTTGCTCTTGCTCAGGATGGTCTCAAACTCCTTAGCTCAGGCAGTCCACTCGGCCTCAGCCTCCTAGAGTGCTAGGACTACAGTTGTGAGCCACTGTGCCTGGCCCTGTCTAGTTTTTTTTTTTTAAGATAGGGTCTTGCTCTGCATTGCCCCGCATGGAGTGCGGTGGTTCAACCATAACTTAAGCAACCTGGAACTCTTGGGTTTTCCATGTAAATAGATTTTTGGATCCTAAAGCTTGATTAGATTCAAATTCAGTTATTTTGGCGGAACACTCAAGAGGTTTCCTTTTGTATCATATCAGCATGCAAATAATATCTGGTTTCCCAATTTCAGTGATAGAAATATTGATCCTTGGATTCAGGTGTTGTTAATTTGATTCATCCATTTCAATATATCTGTGAGCTTTAGTCTCACTTTGTCACCCTTGGTAGAGTGCTGTGACATCGTAGCTCACAGCAACCTTAAACTCCTGGGCTCAAGAGATCCTCTTGCCTCAGCCTCCAAAGCAGCTGGGACCATAGGCCCCTGCCACAGTGTCGGGCTGTTTTTGGAGATGGGGTCTTCCTCTTGCTCAGGATGGTCTCAAACTCCTGAACTCAGGCGATCCACCCACCTGGACTTTCCAGAGTGTTAGGATTACAGGAGTGCGCTACCACACCTGACCCCTTTCTGTGAACTTTTCAATCATCGGCCATTTATCGACATCTACTTAGATATACTGTTAAACTATCAAACGGTAATATTCTAACGTACTCTTACTCTAATACTCTAATGGTAATACTAAACTATGCAAATGGTAATACTCTAATATTCTTATTCCCCCTACACTTACTAAAATTTTTATATGGAAGAACAGGCCCTGCCTAGAGGCTTGAATGACCAGATAGCTAAGGCCAAAGGTGACAGTGAGGTTTTTGCTTTTGCTGTCTTTAAGAATGTCTTTTTTTTGTAAACATTTCATGTTTTTTAATACATTATATTTATTATTTTTGATGTACAAACTTCCAACTTTGGGCTGTGGGAGCCCTTTTAAACTGGTTTCTATATCCTTTTGTTTTGACCTCAGCAGTCTTTGATAGAAAGCTTCGTTGTTCCTCTGCCACTTCCCAAAAAGTCCATTTCCAACCTAGAGTGAAGTCAACTCTTTTGTCAAATAGCTTTGGTTTCTTCAGTTTGGAAATGGTATTTAGAAACTGTATTCTACGTTTCAGGAGACAGGAGATACACCAGTCCTCTAGAAAGAGGAATGTAAGTAATTAATCATGATATTTCAAATTCAGATTTACATTGACAGGATTTTTTACATAATTTCTTTGATTTTTATATTTTTATGTATTATACAAAAAATGTTGATCCATAGTTATTTATTTGATTGATCCTAGTGATCCTAGTGCACACAATTTCAAATAACAACATCAGTGTCATTATTATTATTTTGTTTTTTACAGACAGAGTCTCACTTTCTTGCCCTTGGTAGAGTGCCGTGGCATCACATAGCTCACAGCAACCTCACAGAATTAGGCAATTCTCTTGCCTCAGCCTCCTGAGTAGCTGGGACTACAGGTGCCCGCCACAGCGCCCTGCTATTTTTTTTTTTGCAGTTTGGCCGGGGCTGGGTTTGAACCCACCATCCTCAGTATATGGGGCCAGCGCCCTACCCACTTAGCCATAGGCACCATCCCAATCAGTGTCATTATTAACATAAGACTTCTGAAGTCAGTTTAAGGATTATACATCTTTCTGTGAATACTAGAACAACTTTATATCAGTAATGTTTATTTGTTCAAGGTGTTTGAAAGGTTTAGGGATTTCTGTTTTTCTTTTTGAATTATTTAAAATACTTCAATTGGACCAGGCATGGTGCCTCATGCCTGTCATCCTAGCACTCTTAGAGGCTGAGGTGGGTGGATAGCTTGAGCTCAGGAGTTCGAGACCAGTCTGAGCAAAAGCAAGACCCTGTCTCCACTAAAAATAGAAAAATTGAGGCGAGAGGATCTCTTGAGCTCAAGAGTTGGAGCTTGCTGTGACCTATGACACAGTGGCACTCTACCCAGGGCAACAGCTTAAGACTCTGTCTCTAAAAATAAATAAATAAATAAAAAATGAAATAAGCGGGGGTACCTGTGGCCAAACTGCAACCAAAAAAAAATAGCTGGGCGTTGTGGCAGGTACCTGTAGTCCCAGCTACTTGGGAGACTGAGACAGAGAATCACCTGAGCCCAGGAATTGGAGGTTGCTGTGAGCTGTGACGCTACAGCACTTTACCGAGGGCGACAAAGTGAGACTCTGTCTCAAAAAAAAAAAGAAAGAAAAGAAAATAATTCACTTGTTCTAGAGATGATGCACTAAAACAAGGAATACTCCAGAGAAATGCAGTCTCTATCACTTTCCTCTCCACTTTGTTACTTCTTGATTATCCTTCATTTTTTTAAACTGCATGCAGATAAGTACGTGTGTTTATCAGCTCCTACGTTATAACATTTAAGGTAGTGAACAATATATATAGGTTTGAACCTTGCTTTCTTTGAACCTTGCTTATATAGTAGAAGTCACAAATAGCAATACATAGAAATTCATCTTTTTGCTTAACAACTGCACAGTCATTTTAGGCTCTATTGCTAAAACTTGGGTTATTTCAGTTTTCTGCTATTACAAATAGTGCTGCAAAGAATACTTTTGTTCATGTCATTTTGCTCTTGGCAAGTTATACTTTAAGAATAAATTCCTAGACATCAGAATCCAAGGTCAGTGGTTAAATCCCCTCTCTACAGGACATGTACCATTTAGCATTTCCATAAGCATTGTATGAGAGGGATCATTTCTCCACAGCCTTACCAACAGATTAGGTTATCATAGCTTTGGATTTCCCTAATTTTACAGGTGAAGAATAGTATGTAGTTTTTGTCTCTTGTGAATAAGTTTGATCATCTATTCATGTTTTTTTGTTTTGGGGGGACAGTGTCACTATGTCATCCTCGGTAGAGTGCTGTGGTGTCAGAGCTCTCAGCAACCTCCAACTCTTGGGCTTAAGCAATTCTCTTGCCTCAGCCTCCCAAGTAGGTAGGACTACAGGCACCCGCTACAATGCCTGGCTATTTTTTGTTGCAATTGTGATTGTTGTTTAGCTGGCCCAAGCTGGGTTTGAACCCGCCAGCCTCGGTGTATGTGGCTGGCGTGCTCTAACCACTGTGTTAAGGACGCTGAGCCCATCTGTTCGTATGTTAATGATTATTTTCCATTGTGTTTTCATGACTATTGGTTCATGTCTTTTCCCATTTTTCTGAAGGGCTACTGGTCTTTTTTCTTCTCTTATTCAGGAGTTTTTCCTGTCTTAGAGAAGCCTATTCCAGACAAACTAAAGTTTTAAATATACAGTAGAAACCATACACGTACAGTATTAGATATAAACTCATGCATTGCTGGTGAGAGCTTCCATTGGTACAATCCCTCAAGAGCAGCAGTTCTCAATCTGTGGGTCGCAACCCCTTTGGGGGTCTCCTGCATATCAGATATTTACATTACGATTCGTAATAAGAGCAAAAATACAGTTATAAAGTAGCAACGAAAATAATTTTATGGTTGGGGGTCACCACAACATGAGGAACTGTATTAAAGGGTCGCAGTATTAGAAAGGTTGAGAACCACTGCTCTAGAGGACTACGTTGCAGGAATTGCCAACCTTTTTTTTTTTTTTCTGAGACAAGAGTCTGAAGCTGTCGCCCTGGGTAGAGTGTTGTGGCATCACAGCTCAAAGCAACCTCCAATTCCTGGGCTCAAGCGAGTCTCCTGCTTCCGCCTCCCAAGTAGCTGGGACTACAGGCGCCCGCCACAACGCCCGGCCACATTTTGGTTGCAGCCGTCATTGTTGTTTGGCGGGCCCAGGCTGGATTCGAACCCGCCAGCTCAGATGTACGTGGCTGGCGCCTTAGTCCGTTGAGCCACAAGCACTGAGCCAGGAATTGCCAACCATAGGGATGCATATGCTCTTTGATCCACCAGCATTACATTTAGAAAGTTATCTTGGCTCGGCGCCTGTCACTGAGAGTGACAAAGTGAAACTCTTATCTCAAAAAAAAAATATGCATAGAATGATTCTGACATATATTAGAAACTGGTAATAATTATTGAGACAAAAGGGAAATTTACTCTTTACTGTACACTCTTGGAATCTCTAACATGTAAGTATACCTTTCCTGGTTTGGGGCTTTTTTTTTTTTTTTGTAGAGACAGAGTCTCACTTTATCAGCCTCAGTAGAGTGCCATGGCGTCACACAACTCACAGCAACTTCCAACTCCTGGGCTTAGGTGATTCTCTTGCCTCAGCCTCCTTGAGTAGCTGGGAGTACAGGCACCTGCCATAATGCTCAGCAATTTTTTTGTTGCAATTCTGCCTGGTCTGGGTTCAAACCCTCCACCCTCAATATATGAGGCCAGCACCCTACCCACTGAGCCACAGGTACCGGCCCAGTTTTGGGTATTTTTTTTTAAGTAAAAAACAAGATTCCTCTGTTCTCACTCTCCCAGTCTCCATCCCTTAAGTACCTGTTGTTACTTTCTTACTACATATGCAAATACAGGTAATATACAGAACTTTTGGAGTGTTCTACATAATGGGGTCACTGCATTATGTGCTTTTTTAAAAGTATCATCCTTTCTCTTTTATCTGTTATCCCTGTGTCATGTAGCCTTCCATGTCATATAATTTACCTTACTCTTTATATGACCTTTTTAAATGAGAATATAATATATAGGGTGGCCATACACAAACTTTGTGGCCACCCTGTATAGAAAAACAGATCATAACTGTACATACAGCTTCATATAACTACCACCTAAGTCAAGTAGTAGAACATTTTCAAAACCCAGAAGCCCCCTTCACACCTGCACCTCATCACTATTCCTTTTCTCCCTCCTTCCTATTATTATTTTTTTTTTTTTGAGACAGAGCCTCAAGCTGTCACCCTGGATAGAGTGCTGTGACATCACAGCTCACAGCAACCTCCAATTCCTGGGCTCAAGCAAGTCTCCTGCCTCTGCCTCCCAAATAGCTGGGACTACAGGCACCCGCCACAACGCCTGGCCATTTTTTGGTTGCAGCCACCATTGTTGTTTGGTGGGCCCGGGCTGGATTCGAACCCGCCAGCTCAGGTGTACGTGGCTGGCGCCTTAGCCCGTTGAGCCACAGGCGCCAAGCCATATTTTTTTAAATATGGCTCATGGGAGGCTCATGGGAAGTATAAGGAAAAGATGGTGTCTCAGGTGGGGAAGTTTGGAGATGACCAACTCTGTGTAGCTCTGCTTTGGCTTTTCCTAGCAGTGCCAATGGTGCTGTCACCACTGAGGGAGCGGGGCTCTCAAGCCAGATAGCCCTGGGTTTGAAGCCTGGTTTCTCCACCGCCTCTCAGTGTGACCTTGTAGCTCACCTCTTGGGGCCTCTGTCCTCATCTGTAAAAGGAGAATAATAATGGGACTTATAGGAAGTTATGGGGATATAATGAGATAGTACAGACAGACACACTTAGTCCTATGCTAAGCACATAGTAACCACTCAGCATGTGATTGCGGTTACCATTACGGTCATCATCTTTGGCATCCTCATTCCATGGTTTATTGTCAACAAGGTTGGGGTATTCTTTTTTTTTTTTTTTCCATTTGCTAAGTCTCTTGTTCTACTCTGAAACCCTCACTGTAATTCTTCTGGATTCCTCCATTCCTGTCACTAGTCTCACGACCTCTTCCACCCTTCCCCCATCCAGTCACTCAGATTGGTTTCTGTTTCCTTATTAGCAGCTCCACAGCCATCCTGTGATAAGCCAGGCCCTTATCACCTCTCGCCTGTACTAGTACAATGGCCTTTTGCCTGGTAGAAGGAGCTAGATGTGGAGACAAGCAGATGGGCCTTGTCTCGCTTACTGTGGAGACCACTACCTGGTGCTTGTGAGCAGGCACTCTGGAGGCTGAAGTCCTGGGCAGAAATCCTGTCTTTACCACTTATCAATTGGTGACCCTGGGCAAATTATTCAGTTTCTCTGAGCCATGATTTCCTCACTTCAAGAGTAGCGCTGATGACTTGTAGAGTTGTGCAGAGTAAATGTGATCATATATGCAAAGTACACAGTAATAGTTGATATAATAATAACTAACACTTGAGGAACACTTACACTATTCTAAGTGCTTTACATGGATTAATTTATGTAGTCCTTGCAACCTTATTATTATCCCATTTTACAGAAAGGAAAACCGAGACTTGCCCAAAGTCTCACAGCTAATAGTTGTGGGCAGAGCCAGGACTCAAACCTCTAGGCAGAGTAGATTTCAGTACAGGTACTGTCCCTTTCCTTCTTCCATTCACCCTTGCTTTCAAGCCCAGATGAATCCCATTTTTCTACTGAATCTTTCATGCCTGGCCTGGCCTGGCCTGACCTGACCACAGTAAGAGTAAAAGTCCCTCCCACTAGGGCATACCTCCACAAGATAAGGTCTTAGTTCATTGAAGATTTGTGTTGGATTTTGGGTGTGTTGGTGCGGGGAATAGTGAAAGAAAGGACATTCTGAAGTGAAAAAAGGTTTGGAAACTACTGACCATTTTATTCGTTTATGTTCTACAATTTTATGTATGTGCCTTGTCTCTGCAACTAGATTATGAGCTGTTCTGGAGGGGCTGGCCTTCCCTGGCTTGGTGCCCTGGGCATGGTAGTTGCTCAAGGTTTTTTTTTTTGAGACAGAGTCTCACTCCGTTGCCTTGGGTAGTGCCATAGTGTCATCATAGCTCACAGCAACCTCAAACTCTTAGACTCAAGCAATCCTCTTGCCTCAGCCTCCCAAGAACAGGAATTATAGGCACCTGCCACAACACTTGACTAGTTTTTCTATTTTTTTTTTTTTTTTGGTAGAGATAGGGTCTTGGTCTTCTTCAGGCTGATCTTGAACTTCTGAGCTCAAGCAGTCCACCCACCTCAGCCTCCCAGAGTGCTAAGATTACAGGTGTCAGCCACCATGCCCAGCCAGGTGCTCAATTTTTGATAAGTAGGAGAGCCATAGAGACTATGTTCTGGAGAGGAAAATCTAAGACCCAGTGAGTAAGAGATGGAATTTCAGCTCCCTCTCACCACCCTGGGTCAGGGCTCCTGCTGCTAGGAGCCATGGGCAGCCTTGCTTGCTGACTCGAGGGTTGGCCAACTCCAAAGCTTCCAAAAAGATCTCTAGGTTGTCTTCCTAAAGCCCAGTCTTCCTGTCCTGATGACCTGGCCATACTCTCTCTGCCCTTCATGTTAGAGTTTAGAAAGAATTTTTTTATTTCTGCCTCCCACTTTCTTGGGTGCAGGTGGACAGGAGGCATGAGTAGTCCCAGATCTGTCCTCAAATCTTGCTTTTTGTTCCTAGAATTCAGGATGCAGGAACCCGCTGCCTGAAAGTCCTGTTTGTTTTCCCGTGGGCCAACTGTCCGGGCTCTTTGATCACTTTTACAACTTTGTAATTATGGGCTATAATGGGCCAGGGTGTTTGAATGTCATAGTAATTGCTTTCCACCGTTCCTACCCCAATCCTTCAAAGCAAGAGGGGTGCGGAAGAAAGAAAATCTCCTGAAAAGGAAGTCTTTGTCTTCCCTTATGCTCTTCCAGGCCAGATGGGCCCAGACTCTTCTTCTGGGGATGGGAAACCTAAGGCCTGGGAATCCTAATGCTGTGACTTCTGGGTGACCTCTCCTACTCCTTGGATAACCCCTTGGAATATGAGATTACTAGTAGGATTTTCCTACCAGGATTCCTTTTCCCCTGGTACTTCTCCTATACCCTTGCTTGGAGGGCTCTGAAGGCTGGAGAGCTTCTACCTGCCTGAAATAGCCCAGATGGGTAGAAGTGGGTTGGGGTAGGATGAAGCTCTTGAGTTCTTTAGCGGATTCCACTCTGGAGTCCTGGGAATTTCCAGTCAGTTAGTCTGGTAAACCTGGGCCTGGGCTGGACTTACTTAGGTGCAGGTAGAGGGCCCAGACCAGCTCTTGGAGGAAGAAGGGAAGGAAGAGGAAAGCTACCTTCTTGGCCAAAATGGAATCATCCTCCAGCTCGCCTTCCTGAGGGCAGTGTGTTCTGAGGGTCCCCTGGGCTCTGCTACTGCCTGGGGAGTGGGAGCAGGGAGCCAGGAGCAAGGAACTGCTCCCAGCCTGCCTGGCAGGAGACCTGCCCCAACAGGCTCTCCCTGGGAAGACAAGCAGAGATCAAAGTGCTGAGAGTGTGAGTAAGTCCCTGCACTGGCTTCTTCTTGCTGCCACCACTACTTACAGTAGGGTTAACTCCTTCACTGCCTGCGAGAAGACCCCAGAGACTCAGCAGGGGCCCCAGGGGTGTGAGGCGCAGCCTGCTGCTATTACAAGATGAGGTTTGCTCTGGGGAGGAAGGCTGGAGAGTGGCTGTGCTGGACAAGATACTCTGTACCCACGTCCAAGGCCAGGAGTGGCTCCCTCAGTGTCTGTGGTTGTTTGCCGTTTGCCTGTACCCCACCCTCAGCTCTTATCTCCCTCTCCTGCCCCCACACGCATCCCCCCCCAGACTCCTGCCTTTGTCCTCTTTCTGGCTCTGCTATCTCTTTTACCTGGCCGGCTGGATGCTGTCTCCCCAGGCCAGCTTGGGGAGCCCAGGTGAACAGGCCTGTGCACAAATGCACAGTTGTGTCTTTTGTGGGAACAGCCTCTTGCTGTCCTCCTTACTCAAGTCTCTAATACCACCAAAGAGCAGGGGACAAAGGCACAAAGCATTAGAAAAGCATTTAGTCCTTGAACTAGAGCCAGAGAAGGAGTTGGCAAACTAGAGTGTGGCAGAGAGAGATGAGCTGAGGCTGGGGCTTTGCCATGGAGGCCTTGGGGGAGAGTGGCGTCTTGGGCCCTTGGAACTTGGCCTGAGCTGGGGAGGTGCCCTGCAGGCTCCTCTTGCAGTGGGGCTGGGCCCCAGGAAGCCCAGTTCTGCTGTGAGAGAGCTTTCCACTTCCCTGTTCTCCTCTCTTGTGTCCTCTTAGGGGTGCTGAGCACTCCCTGGATTTTGTTCCCAGCCTTAGGGAAGGCAGACTGATTGAACCCTGATGGCAGGGAGCAGGGGCTGTGTCTTATTTGTCCTTAGCCCTACAGTGAGGTCAACCATCTAGCACCCAGTAAACCTGAGTTTGCTTCATTTCAAAAGAAAGACTGAATATTATCTTTTGAAGGCAGTGGGGCCTTAGTGAGCTCAGGGGACAGGATATCCTAGACCCAGTGACCCCTTACATATATACATTTGAGTGTTCAGCAGTGCAGTGTGTGCAAAATCCTAGAAAGGGGTGGATGTGTGAGGGGCTGAGGTTGGCCCTGGAGGAGCTGTGTCCTTCTCTAACTCTAGCTGAAACTCTGCCCCGTGTCTGCAGGCACGCATGGCCGGTGAGCGAGGAGCCAGCGCCGTCCTCTTTGACATCACCGAGGACCGAGCTGCTGCTGAGCAGGTACCAGGGGGCCCTTTGAGTATTGGAGGAGGGGCTGGATGGAAGAAGATCAAGTTCTCAGGGGAGGGAGAAGTCACAGAAGCCCTGTGGATACTTTCTCTCTGCAGCTGCAGCAGCCCCTGGGGCTAACTTGGCCAGTGGTGTTGATCTGGGGTACTGATGCGGAGAAGCTGATGGAGTTTGTGTACAAGAACCGAAAGGCCCACGTGAGGATCGAGCTGAAGGAGCCTCCGGCCTGGGTGAGCACATCAGACCTCCGATTGAGCCAGATGAGTTCTAATTGTTTTCAGCTCTCCGGTTTCGTGGCATGGAATGGCAGAGCCAGAATGAAACCCTGGCCCCCACCCCGCTCCCTAACCCCTGGTTGGACTTCTCCACTGGCTAGCAACCTCACCCAGTTGTTCACTAGCAAGTAGCTCTCGCCTTTCTCCTTCCCCCTTCCCCCTAAGCACACGGGTTTTCAGATAGTACTTCTCACAGCTGACATCTGGAGGACCCTCTCCTGTGAGTGCCTTTGGGTAGAGAGGACCCATCTAAACCCACAGGGAACCTCCATCTGTGTGTATGTCCTCGGGACTCCTGTGTTTTCCTCCCAAATAGACCCAGCTCCTTCTAGAAGTTTGACTCTTTCCCTCTCTGTTTATTCCCCCAGCCAGATTATGATGTGTGGATCCTCCTGACAGTGGTGGGCACCATCTTTGTGGTCATCTTGGCTTCGGTGCTGCGCATCCGGTGCCGTCCCTGCCACAGCAGGCCGGTGAGCATCGTGGGCTCTCTGGGGGAGCCTGACATGTGTACGTAAGTGAGAGGGTGGAGAGCAGGAAGAAGAAAATGAGGAAGGCAGGCATTCCTTTATACCCATGAAACAGTTTACATCTAAATACCCCAGCATCTGTTTTAGTTGATTTCCAGCAGCCTCTCCCCATGCTGCTCATTCATTCATTCACTCTGCAGACTGAGCTCCTATCATGTGTTAGGCACTGTTTGAACTGTTAACACACTGGAAAAAAATGACAAAAAAATTTCCTGTCCTGCAGGAACTTTTATTCTAATAACAAGAGACAGACAATAAACAAGGAAAATATTATAATATTTTAGACATGTTACAGAGAACATGTCTAAAATATGTGAATATGTGTTACAGAGAAAAATGAAATTGCAAAAGAGGCCAGTCATGGTGGTTCATGCCTATAATCCCAGCACTTTGGGAGGGGGTGGCAGGAGGATCACCTAGGAATTTGAGACCAGTCTGGGCAACATAGAAAGACCCCACTTCTGCGAAAAATTTAACAATTAGCTGGGCATGGTGGCATGCACCTGTAGTCCCAGCTACTCAAGAGGCTGAGGCAGAAGGATTGCTTGACCCCAGAAATTTGAGGCTACAATGAGCTATGATTGTGCCACTGCACTCCAGCCTGTCTCTTAAAAAAAAAATTGCAAAGGGGAGAGGAATGCATGGGGAAAGGTTAAATTTCAAAAGCAAGTCTATGGAATGCTGCGTGGAGATGACATTACAGCAAAAACCCTAGGTGGGTAAGGGGGTAATATGCACAGGTATCTGGGGGAAAGTGATTGAAACAGAGATAGCAGTAAGTACAAAGGCTCTGAGCCAGAAGTATGCCTGGCACGCCTGAGGAATAGCGGGAAAACTATGCGGCTGGAATAGGCTGAGAGAAGAGGGTGGAATAGGGGGTGGGGCTCAGTTGTATTGGATTGGATTGGATTGGATGGTTTAGGCCGTTCGTTTTTTTCACTCTGGGTCAAGTGGGAGCTGTTGGAGTGTTTTGAGAGAAGGGGTGCCATGACCTAATTTAATGTTCAATGTGATTGCTCTTGCTGATGTAATGAGAATAGACTATAGGGAGGCAAGAAACCAGCTCAGAGGCTATTACAGGTATCTGGATGGATTAGGGAGGTAGCAGTGAAATGGTGAGAAATAGTTAAGTTGTGGCCATATTTTGAAAGCAAAACCAACAGGTTTAGCAGTTTACTAATGGATTAATTGTGGGGTGTGAGACAGAAGAGTCAGGGATGGCACCAAGATTTCTGGCCAGAGCAATTAAAAGAATGGGATTGCCATTTGCTGAAATGGAGAAGACTCGGGGAGGACAGGTGTGTGCTTGGGAGTGGCTAATAGGATTATGAGTTTGGTTTGGGGCATGTTAAGTTTGTCCTGCCTATTAGATGTCCAAGTTGAGATGCCAAGCAGCAGTTGGATAAAAAGTTCATCTCGTGGGTCATCAGGGAAGAAAGCTAATGGTATGAGCTGGTGGGTGGGCTAGGAGGGCTTGGCAGAGCCATGTATGAGCTCCGAGGGGACAAACTCCCAGGGGTGGTCAACTGGCTGTGTCATCTGACTGTGTGACAAAGAACTGAGTCCAAGCTGGGGTCCAGGGGTGAGGGAAGAGGGGCCCTTCTCCCATCTGAGCACCACTCCTCTGCCCAGGATCCCCTGCAGCAGCGAACAGCCTGGGCCATCAGCCAGCTGGCCACCAGGACATACCAGGCCAACTGCAGGAGGGCCCATGTGGAGCGGCCAGACTCAGGGAGCAGCTGCAGCTCTGCCCCCGTGTGTGCCATCTGCCTGGAGGAGTTCTCTGAGGGCCAGGTGAGGCAGGCCTTATGATTCACCTCTGTGACCAGATCAGTGAGGGAGATTGAAGCTGTGTTGTGGGTAGGCAGGCTTAGGGCTGTAAGGAGAGCCCTGGCTGCATCTGTGTCCTATGTGTCCTGTAGAGGGCCCAGGTAGGGGATCGCCCTGAGGTTCGGTCATTGTCTGCTGGCCTGCCAGGGAAAGAGCACCACTGTTTGTTCAGAGTGTACCATGTCCCAGGCTACAGTGGTACTTTACCAGCACTATCTCATTTTAACCTCATGGCAGTGAAGGGTGAGGATAGATTAGTTTTTATCCTCATTTCACAGCAAAAAACTTATGTGAGGCCATGCAGCTAAGTGCAAAATCCAGCTTTGATACTAAAAGTTCGTATCTCTTGTTTTTTTTTGCAGTTTTTGGCCAGGGCTAGGTTTGAACCCGCCACCTCCGGCACATGGGGCCGGCACCCTACTCCTTTGAGCCACAGGCACCTCCCTAAAGTTCATACCTTTTCTATTCTACTGCGAGGTCATTTGCAAATAGTTGATAACAAGGAGAGGTCAGAGGGAATCGGGAATTTTCTGTTTCCTGGCCTCTCTATGGAAACCTTTGGTTTGACCTCCCGTTTTTTTTTTTTTTTCCAGGAGTTACGGGTCATTTCCTGCCTCCATGAGTTTCATCGTACCTGTGTGGACCCCTGGCTACATCAGCACCGGACTTGCCCCCTCTGCATGTTCAACATCGTAGGTAGGAGGTGGGCTAAGGACTCCCCTATGTGCAGGCACATAGGTCTAGAACATGGCTTCCCTTTGAGATAGAGGAAAAGAAAACAGAACTTCCATGGTAGTCATTTATACTATGGACTTCTTAAGAGTGCCTTGCCTGAGGGAGAGGGCTTTTCACAAGGTAGACACCTTTATTATAATGTACTCAATACTATTATGAAACCAATATATAAACACGTACACATTCATATGAATGATAAAATACAAAGACAGTCCAGAAAGAAAGAGGGGAGAGGAGGGGGAGGGCAAGTGGAGGGAGGGTGTCTGGCAGGATCTCACCTAATGTACACAATGCAAGGGTACATTTCGAAACAACTAAGAGTGTATTATAAATGTCGTACCACAAAAATAAGTAAGTGAGGTGATGGTTATGTTAATTAGATTGATTTAAGCATTCCACATTGTAGATCAAATCATCACATTGTATCCCATAAATGTATATAGTTATGATTTAATACAAATTAAGTTAAAAAAATTAAAATAAAAAATTATTTTGTAGCTGGGCATGGTGGCTCGTGCCTGTATCTTAGCACTTTGGGAGGCCAAGGCAGGAGGATTAGGAGGTTAAGAGTTTGAGACCAACCTAAGCAAGAGTGAGACACTGTCTCTACAAAAAATAGAAAAAATTAGCTAGATGTTGTGATAAGTGCCTGTAGTCCTAGCTACCTGGGAGTCTGAGGCAGGAGGATCACTTAAGCCCAAGAATTTGAGGTTGCTGTGAGCTATGATGATACCACTGTACTCTAGATGGGGTGACAGAGTGAGAATATGTCTCAAAAAAAAAAAATTATTTTGTGACACCTTAGTTCATTGTAAATCTGAGGGACTTAGATATTTATTATTCAGATTTTCTGGTGATAAAGTATCCTACTCTAACAAAAACAGTATATATTATGACAATTTTCTAAAAGGTAAAAGTGAAATACATATCTTTAGGAAAGAGAACTTTTTTCTAGCAGTGGGCTAGCAGTGGCCCTGGGTGAAAGAGCCCCCCACATGGCTGGGGGGAGGAGCAGAGATGGACGTGTACAGTGGGATTTCCAGGGCAGACCCAACTACGGGAGTCCTGGGGCACAGGCAGATGAGGATCCTTGGTCCCTCAGACTCAGGCTTACAGCTACACAGAGTCCAGCAGGTCAGCTATAGACATACTTGTCTGAATGCCTTCTCTGGGGGTTTGTAGAGTTAAACACCTGTGTTCTTGTTTCTCTTTTCCAGAGGGCGATTCATTTTCCCAACCCCTGGGACCCTCTCGATCTTACCAAGAACCAGGCCGGAGACTCCATCTCATTCGCCAGCATCCTGGCCATGCTCACTACCACTTTCCTGCTGCCTACCTGTTGGGCCCTTCTCGCAGTGCAGTGGCTCAGCCCCCACGACCTGGTCCCTTCCTGCCATCTCAGGAGCCAAGCATGGGCCCTCGGCACCACCGCCTCCCCAGAGCTGCACATTCCCAGGTTCCAGGCGAACAGCAACGCCTGGCAGTGGCCCAGCACCCCTTTGCACAGGCCTGGCGGCTAAGCCACCACCAGTGCACCTCCCAGCACCCCACAGCTTGCCCGGTGCCCCTGCGCTGGGCCAGACCTCACGACAGCAGTGGGTCTGGAGAAAGTTATTGCACAGAACGCAGTGGATACCTGGCAGACGGGCCGGCAAGTGACTCCAGCTCAGGACCCTGTCATGGCTCTTCCAGTGACTCAGTGGTCAACTGCACAGACATCAGCCTTCAAGGCATCCATGGCAGCAGTTCTACTTTCCGCAGCTCCCTGAGCAGTGACTTTGACCCCTTGGTGTACTGCAGCCCTGAGGGGGATCGGCAGGTGGAGGAGACGCAGCCTCGCATAACCTCTCGGCCCCGTTCCTTAGACTCAGTGGTGCCCACAGGGGAAGCTGAGGTTTCCAGCCACGTCCACTACCACCGCCACCGGCACCACCACCACAAAAAGCGGTTTCGGTGGCACAGCAGGAAGCCTGGCCCAGAAACTGGGGTCCTGCACTCCAGGCTTGCTGTTCCTCGGACACAGCCCCCAACAGAGCCACCTTCTTCTGATCAGCAGGTCATCAGGTCCAACCCAGCAGCTCCTTCTGGAGAGCTCTCCAACCCACAATGGCCCAAGGCCCTCCCTGAGCTCCCTGACCCAACTGAAGCCTCCAGCCCCTGCCCCAATCCTAGCAGTCTCTTTAGCTTACAGAAATCTACCCTCTCTGTCCGACACCCACAGAGGAAACGGCGGGGGGGTCTTTCAGAGCCCACCCCAGCCTCTCAGCCCCAGGACTTGACTGTGCACCCACATTGCCAGATTTTTCCCCATTATAGCCCCAGCCTGGCTTATTCCTGGTCCCCAGAGGCTCATCCATTGATCTTTGGACCTCCAGGCCTGGACAGGAGGCTGCTACCAGAAACTTCAGTCCCCTGTTACTCAAATTCACAGCCAGTATGGTTGTGTCTGACTCCACGCGGGCCCCTTGGACCACACCCACGTGGGGAGGGACCTTCTGAATGGAGTTCTGACAACCCTGAGGGCAGGCCATGCCCTTACCCACACTGCCAGGTGCTGCCAGCCCAGCCTGGTGAGTTTTCAGGGGAAGCGTGTGTGGTCCAAAGAGGAGACTAGAGCTAGATATTGCAAGAAAAATGAAGTCAGCCAATAAGGGACTGATAGAAGCTGAGAAAAGATACAGAAGAGGTGATATTGAAAACACTGAACCACCAGCACAGCATTGCACGCTGGCTTTGTCAGGTGCTACCCTTTTAGTTGGCAGATCACAGGGAAGGTACTAATGTGGCTAAGGCATCAGAAAGGCACCTGGCGTCATTGCGGCTGCAGTTCAAACATAAATATCTGAATATTGTAATAATTGGTACAACTCTTGATGCTCACAGCGCAACATTAACCCCGAATGCAAAGCGGGCCAAGAAGTGTTCCTTGGAAGGAACATGCTCTTGTAAGAGAAATAATTACAGATAACTTTACTGCTAGGCTATATAAGAAGAGCTGTGTAAATGATGAGAAAAAGTAGAAAACAGGAGGTAGCTGGGCGTTGTGCCAGGCGCCTGTAGTCCCAGCTACTGGGAGGCTGAGGCAAGAGAATCACTTAAGCCCGAGAGTTTGAGGTTGCTGTGAGCTGTGACTCCATGGCACTCTACCCAGGGCAACATAGTGAGACTGTGTCTCAAAAAAAAAAAAAAAAAAAAGAAAGGAGGTTCCCAGACCTGTTGGTCCTTGGCTTACTCTCCCCTTATGGTAAGAGGACAAGCAGGACATCCCTTCCACACATCTTTATTAATAAGACTGGCCTCATTTTGTTGGAGACTCAGAGCGTTCTTGTATTTATAATCAATGGTAATAATGTAAATTCTTAGCTTTAACTTGTTATTTATCTGCCCCCATACTCCTCTTCCCCTACTTTCCACTCTTTCTCATCTTCCATTGTGGGGATAGC
This sequence comes from Perodicticus potto, assembly GCA_963574655.1. Lineage (NCBI taxonomy): Eukaryota > Metazoa > Chordata > Mammalia > Primates > Lorisidae > Perodicticus > Perodicticus potto. The sequence goes on along the minus strand of CAUYRH010109446.1, from coordinate 56,310 downwards.
ACAGCCATAGCTGAGAGAATCCCTTCTACCCCAAAAAGTGGACCCAAAGGTTCTGACATATAGGACCTCTCAGTCCAGAAATCATACAGGCAGAACTTGGGAGAACTGTTATCATTCATTCATTCATTTCTCCATTAATTTCCTCCCTCCCTTTCTCTGTTCTTTCTTCATTCTCATTGTGTGCTTGCTTTGTCCTGGGATGCAGGCTGGGCTCTGAGGACACTGAACTTGCAAACCAGGAACCGAGGTCCACGGAGAGACAGGCATGCAGACAGTTAGAGTCCAGCAGATGATGCAAGCCTTGTGTTTGATGATTCTGTTTGAACCCTGTCATGGATATACTTGCAATGCTACTAGCACCAGACACACCCCACCCCACCTTTTCTCCAAAACTCAGAAGTAGTGTCAGTGCTTCCCATTTCCTTGCTCACATCCAGTTCCAGTCAGGGTCGGGTTCTGTTAACTGTATCTCTGCTAGCTTGCTCATATTCCCCACAAGTCCGGAACTGTGGCCCTGCCAGTCTGTGTGTGGGTGTAGCCTAAAGCTCATGCAGGAGTCTCCTAGCTCTCTGCTTCCCTCTTACAGGCTGCACATCCAGTATTGTCTCCACAGAGTCATGCAGCACAGCTCCCCTACTCCCCTACCCTCCACACTGCTGCCAGAGTTTTCTACCTTACAGGAAGACTGTCCAAAAATCTTCAAAAGTTATGTTTTTTCCACAGTTAAGGAAAAATCCAACCTGCTGTGGCCTTCAAGGCTCCAGTACCAGCTAGCCTCCTTTTCCACATATTTTTCCTTCCGAGCCTTATTTTCAGCTCTTTTCCTTCCCTTTCCCTGCCTCTTGCTTTAGCCAAACTGGGTAAAAACTTCTTGAAGCTCCTGAGGCCCAGAATATCCTCCTGCCTTCCCTATTCCCATAATTCTAATTATTGGCTATTCCTGCAGGACCAGCTCATTTATTTCCCACTTCTGGGAAGGCGTTCCTGATTGCTGCACTTGGACACGGCCCCTCCCCTTCCTTGCTGCATCTCTTATGACCTCTGTCCTGCCTACTGGCATGACAGCCATTTGCATGCACACCTTCTCCCCTATGAGGAATCAGCCTCCTGCTTATTCCTTTTGTTCTTCTATTTGGCACATGATGGCAGGCCAAATTCACAGTGAATGCTTAATAAATATTTATTGGGTGAATGAATGAATAGTAAGTATTACTGGTTGCTCGATATGTTTTTCTTTCTCTAGATTTGTTTTTCTGTCCCCTGTGTCCAACTGGGGGCTTTCCTCAGCTGTCAATCTAATCACCCTTTCCAGAAACATTCCCTGCCCCACCCTCTCTGTGGTCCCATCTCAGCCACCCTATCCTGCAGGTGGGAGAAGCAGGAACCTGGCCTCTCAATGACTTTCTTTCCTCTCCTCTCTCTCTATACAGGCTCAGAGGAGGAGCTCGAGGAACTGTGTGAACAGGCTGTGTGAGATGTTCAGGTCCAGTTCCAACCAAGAATCTGCTGTGGATGACTCTGGAGCCTACCTGGTACAGAGTCCTGCTCCTGGAAGAAGAGAGGACCTTGGCAAACACCCCTTTTTTCGCCACATTTCTTGGAAGCAATGAAAGAGGAGTGGTGATGGTGGGGGATGGGAGGTGCTGTTTCCTGCTCCTAGTTTCAGACCTTGTCTGCAGAACACATCTGCAGTACAACAACTCTGTGTGCAGCCAGGCAACCAGCTACTGCCTGCGTGCATGTGTGGGCTGGATCCCTTGAAGGCTGAGTGTTTTCAGGGCAGAAAGCTTGATAGGGATAGCTAGGTGGACAGAGGTGCTGCTCCTTCTCCCAGTCCTACGAGGTCTCCCTTGTCCCTTGTGTTCATACCAGCCAAAAGGTTCAGCAGAATGCACAACTCCTTATTGCCTGCTTCCTCAGCAGAGCTTTAACCCCTTCACAGTAAAGCTGCTACATCAGGGGCAACTCTGGCTCTATCATTTTCCTTCTTTGTCAAAAGGACCAGGAGCACAGGGGACCCCTGAGCCTTAAAAAGAGGGATCTCTGATGCTTTTTTGGGCAGTGCCTGCCCTGGTGCATAATGGAGGATAGTTTCTCCTTTCTTGTCCTTAAAGGGTTCTTAAATTGTCAGAGCCTCTATACTAAGTCAGAGTGGAAGCACTGGGAAGCCGGGATGTGGAGTTCTAAACCAGAGGTGGGTTCAGCACCTTGAAAGACCTGGAATGAAGCCACTGATCTTCAAATTCCCTGTGACTCCAGCAGCCTGAGTTCCTCTGGGGGTTGGGAGTAGGGATAGTGGGTAGGGAAAAAAAAATCTTCCTTGAAGGTCTCCTATCTCAAAGTCCCAAAGGAGAGAATTTCTGCTGGACTTCCATCTGGGAAGAGAGAGGATGGAATGAAGATAGAAAAGGCAGAATTACAGCTGAACAGAGACAAAGACTTTTTCTCTAAAAGTTTTGTTTCAGAGCGGGGATGGAGAATAGGAAAAGCAAAGTGTGAACCTTGGGTTTGGAGGGCTCAGAAGCCCAGTTCCCCCAATATAAGCCACACAGGCCGGGCCCCCAAAGGATGGTGTGTATGCCAGAGTATATAGTTGGGCAGGGAGTCTAGGCTGAGCAGCTTATACCAAGAGGGCAAGGGCAGAGGGACCTCCTGAGGATGACACAGACTCCAGGGCAGCCTGACGATTGCTGGCCCCTCAGGCATTATCTCATTTGGAATGTGGGGGCAGAGCGGACACACACAAGATTCCACTTGGGAACCTTCTTCCCTTAGTCAGTGGGGAGAATAGCATCTAGGCACCCACATGGGTATTTATATCTGAACCAGACAGAAAGACGCTTGAATCAGGCACTATGTTGAAAAATGTATTTATTTGCTAATATATTTATCCATAAATGCAATGCAGTCTCGTGGTTTTGTTCTGTCATGACTGTCACTCAGGGTAATAACTTCATTTCCTACATGAAGAGAAATCGTCTCTGATATTAGAGTCTCTGATTTGGGAAAGGATTGGCAACAAGAACTGGTTTTTAAGTTCCTAAAAACACTGGCTTAGTGAAATGGAGGAAGGACTGGATTCTCACCGTGGGTCAGTCATGTTATTGTACTGTTCACTGCACGCTTCAATGTATGATGCTTCAGTGACTTAACTTTGTGACCTTGGGCAAATACTCTGTGCCTCACTTTTTCCATCCATAAAGTGAACTCACTTCACAGTTATTGCAGAGTTTACAAGAGATAGCAGAGAAAACACATTCCAAAGTGGAAAGTTACTATTCAGTGATAGAAAACATCCAAACCCCAGACACAGAGCCCACAGCATGGGACCAGCAACAGGAAGCGGGCCTGCCTTGAAATTCAGATTCAATCAGGAGGCTGCAATGTAAGGACAGAACGGCAGGGCCTGAAACGTTCCCAGAGCTCCCACTCAGATAAACGCAAATGCCCAGGCTCTGCCTACACACCTGGGTATTCAGGGCAGAGAGCAGGTGCTTCTCCTTGGGGCCTTTGCTCTCCTCGTACTGCACAATTTCCCCATTTCTCGGGGTGTGCTCGGTGTAGTGGTTGTCTGGCACTCGGGTGTGAATCCCAAGAGCAAGGTATTTTAGCTTTTAGCTTAGGGTAAAAATGAGAAAAAAAAATTGAAGGACACCTAATGTCCTGCAGATGTTCTTCAGTAAAGCAGCTGTCTAAATGCGAAGAGCTACACAAAGATACAAATTATCAGCGGGAACGCGCACACGTACATAAAAGGGTTTAAAAATAATTAAATATGCAAGTTTTCCGCCGTCGGCCCACAGGCCAGCATTCCTGGGGACGGCAAATGGAAACCCCGCGGTGCTCTCGCACGGTAAGAAGGGGGGTGTCCTTGGATTTGTTTTCGGTGTCTGCGGGCAGAGCCCGGCCACTGCCCCACCGCTTGTAAAACGGGAAGACAAAAAGGAATCTCGGCTAGCGGAGCAGGCGACTGCGGCGTGGAGCCGGCGGCCCAGATCAAACGGCCCGCGCGGCGGCATCCCGGCTCCGGCCGCGGCCCGCCCGGCGCGCGCTCGCGCATGCGCCACGCCCCCCCGCCCCCCGCCCCCACGGGGACGGCGGACGGGCCCAGAGACCTCCCCCGCCTCGCCCTGACGCCGGCCGCCCCCACCCACCCCCCGGTGGGAGAAACCATCTCCTCGGGCAGGGGGAGGTGCGGGGCCGGTGCCCACCCACACCGGAAGAGGAAGTCTGAGGTGCCAGAAGTGGTGGGCATGCTGGGTAATGAGCTGTTTACTTCCGGTGGGGCAGGAAGCTGTAGCAGTCTCCCTGGTGGTGGTTGGCCCTGTCGGAGAAGATGGCTCTGGAGACGGTGCCCAAGGACTTGCGGCATCTGCGGGCTTGTTTGTTGTGTTCGCTGGTCAAGGTGTCTGTCGGGGACCTAGTTGTAGGGGCGCTGGGGGACCGAGGTGGGGGAAAGAGGGTGGAACGGGGCCGGTGGGACAGTGAAGAGACTAAAAGTAAGGTCCAGGACTCCGGGAAGTGGTAGGAGGAGTGGGAAACCGAAGGAGGCCCTTGTTTATGTCGTAGAAACGCGGGCAGGTGTTGCAGCTGAGGGTACGGGCGGTATAACGTGCCTTTGAATCCTCAGCTCTTATCGCAGGTCAGGCCCTTTATCAGGTGTTCGTTGAGCTTATGTTGGAGCCAAAGGACAACACAATTCTTTTGGGTATACAGATGCTCCTTAGTCCTTTTGGGTATACAGGTGCTCCTCAACCCACAATGGAGTTAGGACCTCTGGGGTGTCAGAGGAGGGTGGAGATCCGCAGCCGAGAGGGTGTCTGACCCTGAGGGGGCTAGAGAATAGAGAAAGGAATAGATAAAACAGAAGTGGGAACTAGAGCGGAGGGAATGTGAGGGTGGAACTTTGGAGCGTTAGGAATAGCAAGGGGGGGAATTGATGAGACAAATGCCAACACAGGGAACTAAGAAGTTGACCAGATTAAAGTATTGAGAAAGCTGCTTTTTCTTTTGGCCTTTTTCATGCTTACCTCTTCTTTTCCCATCCACTCCCCAACACCAGACCATAGACCAGTTTGAATATGACGGTTGTGACAACTGTGATGCATACTTACAGATGAAGGGTAACCGAGAGATGGTATATGATTGCACCAGCTCTTCCTTTGATGGGTAAGTCCCTTTCAGATTCCATTATTCACTTCTGCATCACTCCACCTCAAGAAGTAAATGTGGGGCAGACTTTTAAGATTGGGCGGCGCCTGTGGCTCAAAGGAGTAGGGTGCTGGCCTTGTATGCCAGAGGTGGCGGGTTCAAACCCAGTCCTGGCCAAAAACTTCAAATAAAAAAAAAAAAAAAAGAAAGAAAAGATTATAGTGCTTGTTGGTCTAAAGATGGTTATTTTGAGACGTGCATCTAGTACAGTAGCTGTTGAGCATTTTAATGTGCCTAGTCCAAATTAGGATATATTTTAAGTGTACAATATACACCAGATTTTAAAGATTTAGCATGAGGGGCAGCACCTGTGGCTCAAAGGAGTAGGGCGCTTGCCCCATATACTGGAGGTGGTGGGTTCAAACCCAGCTCTGGCCAAAAACTGAGAAGATTCAGCATGAGAAAAAAGAATGTAAAATATTGTAATTTTGATATGGAATAATGAAATTAATTTTGTCTTCTTATCTTTACTCTTTTAAACATGGCTGCTAGAAAATTTAAAATGATGTGTGCTTTTATTGTGTTTCTATTGAACACTGCTTCACTAGACTCAGCTAATTGATGGTAGAGACGCATCCCTGCCAAGTGCAGGCTCTTGAAGGTGGTAGATGCTTAATAAATGTTTGTTGAATGCAGGAAGATCATTTTTGACAATTAAGGGAAAGGATGGTTCAGTAATATAGATTATTTCTCCAAAGTTGATGCTTTTAGGTACCTCTAAGAGGTCTTGTAAGAAAAATTTTCCTTGGTGGGGTTGTTCAGTGGGAAAAGGGGGAAATGGACAAAACTCAAGTGGCTAGGTCTCATTTCCCTTTAGGAGGCAGAGGATGGTGTTCTTTAGAGGTTAAAAAAAGGTGCTATTTTCTTTTGGCCTGTAGGCCAAGTTAAGGGTTTATGTACAAACTGGGTTCAAACTCAGTACTTGCTAAAGTTCTTTAAAGGTGAGCCAATATCATGTCTTTCTTTGATTTCCTTTAGGGATGAATAAAGGTTTGGGCAGAAAAGATGTTCCATGTCAATGGAATCTTTGTACATGTGTATATGCACACTAGTTCCAGTCCCTTTGTTAGCACAATACCATTCCATGTTAATAAATGAATAAAGGGACTCCACTCCCATCAATGGGTAAAGTAGCATAAGAGATTCAAGAGTTATGCAATGAAATATTTTTCTAGTAAGAGAGATACAGTGTGAAGTTTTGCATATTAGGAATTTTATTTATTGTGACAAAATATATGTAGCATTTTTAAATTGTGAATGGACATAACAGTGGACATTTATTTTTTTATTGTTTTTGAGGCAGAGCCTCAAGCTGTCACCCTGGATAGAGTGCCGTGGCATCACAGCTCACAGCAACCTCCCAACTCCTGGGCTCAAGCGAGTCTCCTGCCTCCGCCTCCCAAGTAGCTGGGACTACAGGCACCCGCCACAACGCCCGGTCATTTTTGGTTGCAGCCATCATTGTTGTTTGGCAGGCCCGGGCTGGATTCGAACCCACCAGCTCAGGTGTACGTGGCTGGCGCCTTAGCTCGTTGAGCCACAGGCGCCAAGCCAACAGTGGACATTTATTTATTTATTTATATATTTTTTAACAGTGGACATTTAAATTATGTGTAAGCGTATAGTTCAGTGGCATTTACCCTGCTGTATAGCCATTGCCACTATCCATCTCCAGAACTTTTTTTGACTGGACTCCACATTCCTATAGCAACCACCATTCTGTCTCTGAATTTGACTAGGTTCCTTGTATAAATGGAAACATACAATATGTAGCATATTGTGTGTCTGGCTTCTTTCACTTAGTCTAATATCTTCAAAGTTCATCCATTGTAGCATGTGTCAGAATTTCTTTCCTTATTCAATGGACCTGAATAATAATCCATTGTATGTTTATATACCGGATTTTATTTACTCATTTATCCATCAGTGTCACTTGGCTTGTTTCCACCTTTTGGCAATTGCAAATAATGCTGCTGTGAACTTGAGTGTTCAAATCCCTGCTTTCAATTTTTTTGGGTATACAGATGCTCCTCAACCCACAATGGAGTTATGACCCAATAAATCCGGGTAAAGTAAAAAAATACACTAATATGTCTGACCACCCACACATCATAGCTTAGCCTAGCGTACCTTAAATATGTTCAGTGTGGATCACTGCCACTGCCTAGCATTACTACTGTGCATATCATTAGCCTGGGAAATGATCAAAATTCAAAAACAGTTTCTACTGAATATATTTTATTTTTGTATTGTTATAAAATCGAAAAATCATTAGGTCAAGGATTATCTGTATATCCAGAAGTAAAATTGCTAGATCATATGATAGTTCAATGTTTAATAGTTTTTTCCTTATCAAAAGCAAGCTGGAGTATCAGTATGTAATTTTTTGAGCAACTATCATACTGTCTTCCACAGAGGCTGTACTATTTTTCATTCCTCAACAGCTGTCCTAATGGGTATGAATTTGTATCTCATTGTAGTTTTGATTTGCATCTTCCTAATGATTAGTGATGTTGAGCAACTCAGCTTATCAGCTAATTGTGTATATTTGGAGAAAAGTCTGTTCAAGCTCCTTGCCCGTTTTTGAATATAGTTGGTTGGCTTTTTTTTTTTTTTTTTTGAGACAGAGCCTCAAGCTGTCACCCTGGATAGAGTGCTGTGGCATCACAGCTCACAGCAACCTCCAGCTCCTGGGCTCAAGTGAGTCTCCTGCCTCCGCCTCCCAAGTAGCTGGGACTACAGGTGCCCGCCACAATGCCCGGCCATTTTTTTTTTTTTTTTTTTTGGTTGCAGCCGTCATTGTTGTTTGGCGGGCCCTGGCTGGATTTGAACCCGCCAGCTCAGGTGTACATGGCTGGTGTGATAGCCCGTTGAGCCACAGGCGCCAAGCCAGTTGGTTGGCTTTTTATTGTTGAGTTGTAAGAATTATTTGTATACTCTAGTACATATTAAGTCTTAATGAGTGGGCAAATAAAAAGCTAAAGATCAGAGGAGGGCTTGATGACCTTAACCAGAAGTGGTGGAGGTAGCACTTTCTTAAGGAAAAAAGTATGGGATTTTTAAGGAAGTGGCAGTAAGAGAGAGAGTTAGAACATTCCACCAGCCTGAGCAAAGTGAGACCTTATCTCTACTAAAAGTAGAAAAACTAGCTGAGCCTTGTGGCGGGCTCCTGTAGTCCCAGCTATTTGGGAGGCTGAGGCAAGAGGATAACTTGAGCCCAGGAGTTTGAGGTTGCTGTGAGCTATGACACCACAGCATTATACCCACGGTGACAGAGTAAGACTCTGTCTTTAAAAAAAAGAACATTCCAAAGGCAAGGGGTGGGAAAAACAAAGTATGCTTAGAGAGCAGTGGGAATTCTGGTAAATCATAACATTGAATAGTAAGGACTCTAAGGCTAGAAAGATAGACTGTGACAGAGAAGAATATAACTTGTAGCCAGAAGATTAGCTTGTGTACCTGCCTATTCCACATGAGTCTTCAGGACCATGGAGCTACTGTTACCCTATTTATGATGAGCAGTGGTCATCACTGGAGATTCAGTCAGTTCCACTTAAAGCATGGTTGAGAATGTAGGGTTCACATGGTATGGGAGTCTCCCTAAGTAAGAATCCAAGATTGTTGCCAAGAGAAGAGGGGATGGGTATGGAGAAGACAATCAGTCATTATCAGTGCTCAGAATAGACTTGACATCATAGGTCAAGTCAAATCACTGAACATCTGGTTGAATGCATAGGTGACAGATATGACCCTGATGGTTAGCCCTTGAATATCCTGTTACTGGTCCTCTGGAATCAGAGCTACCCAGGAAGGACTATTAGGATAATAAGGAAAGCTACTGCGTATTTAGTGCCTACTCTGTGCTAGTTTCTGCACTAGGTATTTTTCATGTATATTTCAATGTTTGAATCTCATCTTCTGATGAAATTCTGAGAGAAGTCCCCATCTGTGCTTCAGGCTACACAGCTGTTAAGGGGAAGAGCTCAGTCTTAAGTCATTTCTGGTAGGAGGAGCCATTGTTTTCACGTACCCTCCCTTTGCTTTAGGTCCCATGCCCCTAGTGGTTGTATTAGTTGTAGTCAGTGGTATTGGCCTGCTAGTGTTAACGCTGTCCAAATTAGGGAATCTGTAAGCTAAGGTTGTTTTGGAGCCTAATGAAATAATTTTGGGAGGATGGTGACTAACCTGTGAGTGTCAGGACAGAGACTTAAGGAAAGAAGGGCTTTTGTAGCTTTGAGTCAGTCCCTTCTTGGCATTAGAATTCAGTTTTCCCTGCCTGCCAGTGGAGACTCAATACTTGGCTTTTTTTCTAGGTTTCTTCTGAACTGTTGTGCTGGCTGAGCAGCTTCCTTGGTCTCCTTCGTCTCTAGCAGGGGAGGCTCAGACTGACTTTCCATTTCTTTTCTTTCCTTAGAATCATTGCAATGATGAGTCCAGAGGACAGCTGGGTTTCTAAGTGGCAGCGAGTCAGTAAGTGTTTCCCTTTTTCCTTATCTTGACCTGGCTGTAGTGTTGTTATTGTCCTTCAGATCCATGGGAAAGTCTTAATTCAGTAGGGTTAGTGGTCTCACCATGGTAAAGATAGGGTTATAGGAAAGACAAAGAGGCAGTGTCCTGTGTTCTTGTCATTTGACACTTGTAGCCTAAAGAAGTGATGGTTCTTCTCTTGGAGTTACAGCACTTCTTCCATTTCTAGCTTAAGTCTCCATGTGATTGTTAGTCTTAACTCACTCCCACTGCAATCTCCTTTCTTCTCTCTCAGGTAACTTTAAGCCAGGTGTGTATGCGGTGTCAGTCACTGGTCGCCTGCCCCAAGGTAATAATAATCATAATAACAGCCAGTGTTCATTTACTGTACCAGTCTCTGTGGAAGTCCTTTATCCGAATTAATTTCAGTCCTCACAACTCTGTGAGATTCTGCATTTTACAGGTAGGGGAACTGAGGCATAGAGAGGTTAATTTGCATGAGGTCACCCAGCTAATAAGTGAGGAACCAGGATTTGAACCCATGTATTATAGATGCAGAACCTTTGTTCTTTTTGATTTTGTTTTATTTTTATTGTTTTAGAGATAGGGGTCTTGCTACCTTTCCAGGCTGGACTAAAACTCATAGGCTCAGCTGATCCTCTCAGCTCAGCCTTCTGAGTAGCTGGGACTATAGCACCACTGCACTAAACCTGGAACCTTTGCTTTTGATGACTACATATATCCCCCTTTTCCTCTTCATTCTTACTACGTCATTGTTAGCTAAACATTTGCCTGGGTCTTCAGTGGTTGCAAGCCAACCAAGCAGGACTGTTGATGAGCAGTCTAGGATCTCTGGTTTGCTTGTAGCCGCCTTCAAGGTGGCAGCTGATGAACCTATTTTACCCTCCTAAATCTTCCCTTACGGAGTTGTTTCTTTTCCTACCACAGGAATCGTGCGGGAGCTGAAAAGTCGAGGAGTGGCCTACAAATCCAGAGACACAGCTATAAAGACCTAGCAAGATGCAGGGCTGCCAGCATTTTGCTCTCCACTTCCTGCCTCTGCTTATTTCTGCTATGGAACTAAATGGGCAGAACTTGAAATACTCCCCCACCCTCCAACTCTGAGACTTAGCAGTCTGTTAAGAGAGCAGCACATCATGTCCCTGAGCCATTTTATCTCTGGACTACTGATAGAGGTGGGAGGGCTTTGGGTTGGTGGATTAACAAGAGACTGAATTGAGGGAAGAGTAGGATGCTGGTTTTCCTACCCACAGCCCAGGGCTATACCCTTGCCCACCAGTAGTACTCTGGGTCAAATGCCAATAAATGTGAAGCTTTAACATTATTAAGGCCATACACATGCCTTGCCTCCCTCTCCCTTTCTCTTTACTAGGTGCAATAAGAGCTTACTTGCCCTGTAGGCACCTTCTCAGAGCAGCAGAGACCCTTCTGCCCACTCTTTCCTGTCCCTGAGCCTGCAGGGTTGCAGCCTTTCCTAATATGCTTTCTTGGTTCATAGGAAGGTTTGCTGTCCTCAATGCTGGGTAACCCCATCAGCCTGGTAGTCCCATTATCTAGTGGTTGTATCCTTCTGCCCTCTAAACTTGGCACAACTGTTTCCCTTGAAGAAATCTTGAGGCTTGTTTCTTAACCATGTTTACTATTGTTTCTTAACCATGTTTACTATTTCTTTTTTTCCTTCTTGTTTTCTTTTTACTGTTCTTCATATACTTTGGGCTACTTACATTTCACATTCTTCTAACTAGAGACCCTTAGGCCTTAGGTGGCTGCTGGGCCTTGGCCGCCTTGCGTGTGTCTTCACAGGAAGTGGGTCCTTCCTTTCCTTTTGTGGCCTAGTAGGGAGCTGTGGGTAATGTCACATAATTGGCCAAGGGAAGTTTGTTTTAGAATAAAAAAATTCACCATAAATTTTCATTTACTTAAATTTCAACAGAAATCCTGTTAGTATGCCCATTTTGATTTCCCTAAATTTCTTGTTCATCAGTAAAATGGAAATGATCACTCCCTGTCTATTTACCTAAAAGTTCTTATGATTATAGAAATGAAGCAATATGACAGTTTTATAACATAAGTCTTATAAAAAGTAAAATTTATATGCTTTTATTAGTCATTTTTCAACATACATAATAATTGCACAATCAGCCAGAATAGTGGAGGGAAATCCCCAGAACCACCACTGCAGGCTGCCCTGACTCAGGTGCCTATGCGAGGACTTTGTGTCTCTTAGCCACCTGGTGTTGCTGTTGAGTCAATTTCCCTTGTTACCTGTGGCCTGGAGTGTGTGGGAAAGATGAGAGATGCTGACTTGACTTTCCGGTGTTTGTCTACCCCCTTTCTTGTCCTCAGGCCCATGGAAAGGTGCTCAGGACTGGCCAAGTTTCTCATGTCCACTTAGGGTCCTCAAACCAGAATCTTTCTCTGGCGCTTTCATGTTCTGAGGGAATGGTCTGATAACCCCAATTCCGAACTGAGGTTTTCAAGGATTTCCCCATCCCTACAAACTGAAAGAGCTCCATGGGTGGTGATTTCTATTCAACTTCAATCTGAAAGTAACCCTCCTAGGCTAGAGCTTGCATTCTGGGGGGAAGAAATAGGTTTCAGCAAGAATGCCCAGGCTGTGCGGCCAACACCCAACTTTCACTGGCTTTCTCACAGAAAGTCCCTTGGAAAGCCCCAGCTGCTGTCCTGGGTGTCTGACCCGGACGTGGTTGCTTTGTGAGAATGGAAACATTTGTGGGGAGGGGAGGCATGATGAGCTGTGCACAAATAACCACACTCAGTCTGCCTTAGCCCCACACTGAGTTGGGCTCTAACTGTCAGTCTTGCAGGAAGCTAAAGATGATGGCTGTGGGGGAGGGTGGCTTTTTGCTGTGCCTGGATTCTGCAGACTACCAGGTGGGTTCTGCCTGGGAGCTGCTTCCTTTCTAGCTTTTTTTTTTTTTTTTGCATTCTCTGGGGCTTGAGACTGCATGTGGTGCCACTCAGCCAAGACAGGAAGGTGCTGAAGTCCATTCTCCACTGGCAGCCCAGAGAAGCTGAGATGAGGACTTGGTTCAAGGCCCCCTGGGAGTCAGTAGTGCTGTGTAGAAGAAGGCATCTCAGGTGCTGGTGCCGCTGCCCTGCTCTCCATGGGCATGAGGGCTTTGTGCTGCCTGTTGTGTCTGGTCAAAGTTTCAGCCCCATTCTGACTGCTAAGGTTCTGAATCTGCCCAGCATCCTAAGATCTCTCCTTGCTTGGTCTCTTACTCAGTAGTTGAGCTTTCACGAGGGCAAGGCAACTCCCTTGTTTAACAGAACAGTAGTAGCCAAGCTGTCTTCCCCTTGCCTGCCCATTCCCCTTTCTCCACTCCTTACCACATTTTGTGGGGTTAAGGTTTCCCCAAAAGTGAAGGGCTAAGTGGCAATGCATCAATGAATGCAGCCTCCAGACCAAGAAGGGACTGGTAGCTGATAGAGCAAAGGTAAGGACATCTGGTTTGGGCAGCAGTTTCCCCATGATGATGGTGTGCTGGTGGGGGTCCATATACAGGCTGGGCTCACTGGGTTTGGGGACGAAAGACTTGCTCTTCATGTGGCTTCAGCCTGTCAACAACCTGTTACTCAGTCCTCACCCCCCCCCCCACACACACACGTTTAATCTCTGTAGTATGAAAGAGGCAGATAGGTAATGTTTAAGAACAGATTAATAATTTTTTCTCAACATCTGGTTCATGTTTGTTTAATATCAGTAAAGCCTTTCATGTAAATAATATTACAGTTGACAAAAGGTTTTCACATCCATTTAATCCTCATAAAACCCCTGGGACATGTTAACATCCTTATTTAGTGATGAGGAAACAGGCTGAGAGAGTTAAGAGTGACTTGTCCATGACCAAGTAGTGGAGCCTTAGCTCAAGAAACAATGCCTACAACCAGTTTAGGGCTGCTTTTTCTGACATAGTTACCAATCCAAACAACAAGCTTTGTTCTCTCCTGATTGTTCATAGGATCAGCATAAGCCATTAGCTTTCTGTTGAGTGAAGTTACAACACATTGTTCCTACTCTACCTTGAGCTCTACCAACCATCCTATTCCCCCCATTCTAGTTCTCAAACCTAAAATTAGCCAGAGAGATGGAGGCAGGGTGATGACCCCGGGAGATCTTGGGATTTACTCAAGGATCCCTGTGCAGAGCACTAGGAAACCAGTCCAGGCCTTCACTAGTTCCCCAGTTGCATCTTCTGTCCTACTCTGGCAGCTCTTAGGGACCTGCTGACCTGTGCCCCACACCTCCCACCTCCTTCCATCTGCAACTTGATGGCATCACATCCCACTGGGACACTGAGACATGTGTGTGCTAAAAGCACATCCAACTGAGGGCAGAGTCCCTTCTCAGCATTGCTCCCCGTACCCCCCAGCTGCTAGCTGTGTAACTTATAAGTCACCATACCTGTCTAAAAAGTTTCTTATCTGTGAATGCAGCTGATAAGTCTAGGTGTTGGGTTGGCAGGAAAGTGGTTACCTGTGACAGGTGGGAGTAAAAGAATGTATGAGAGGCAACTAAGATACTGGTTATGTTTTATTTTCTTAAGCTGGATGTTGGTTATGTGGGTCAGTGTACTTTCCTGAAGATTTATTGTTAAATACTTGTAATTTGTTCACTTTTCTGTTTGTACATTATACTTTAAATAAATAATTAAAGATGTGTGGTTGGTGGTCTTTGTCTTAGAGTAGTTGTGAGAATCAAATACATTAATTTAGGTAAAAGCAATTTGAGAGATGTAAGTTATTAAGTGTGAGAATATGTGAGGGATTGTCATTATCCAAAGTTGTCTACCTCTAGGTAAGTTCTAGATAGGTGTGGCATGAATTTCATCCTTCTAGCATCATTGGATAACAGGTGTTCTAATACATCAATCATACATAAATACATCAAAAGTGAAACATTTTCCATGTTTGTTAGCACAAGAGACGTGGTGCTAAAACTAAAAAAAGCCCCAAGGCTTTTTAATCTTTTTTTTCTCATTTTTTGTGATATAAATTTAGTTTTAGTTGGGGTCTCACTATGTTGTTTGGGCTGAACTATAACTCCGAGCTCAAGAAATCCTTCCATTTCAGCCACCAGAGAAGTGGGGACCATAGGCATGTGCCATTACACCTGGCTTAAATTTTTAAAATGTGTCATATACTTCCTTGCTATTTGGATACAAGATTCTGAATGTGATTTAACCTATCATTGGCTCAAAGCCATTGTTAAAAACCTTTCTTTTTTTTTTTTTTTTTTATCACGTGGTGAAATGATTCAGGACTAATTGTTATTCTCTCTCTTAGATTCATACCTGCATGTCAGCTGTTATTTCTGTTGCTTATATGTGATTGTCGCCCTCCCAGTCCCAGACTGCTACAGTTGCTATCAGGTGAGCCAGTGAGGCTCAGATTAAGGAGGAGGGCACATGGCCTCCTGCCCTGGCCAAGGGGATTTAGAGGTCTTCACCAGTGGGTGTGCAAGGTCCAGAGTGCCAAGGCCCTGGTGAAGGCACAGCATAGAATATTAGGACTGGAAGAGCTGGTCCCTCACTTTATGGGTGAGAAGACTGAGTCCAAAGAAAGTGGTCAACTTGTCTCACTTGATCTCAAGAAGGGGGTCCCCACTACTTTATGTCATATACTTCCTGGCTCTGCCTTTGGCCTAAGATCCCAGGAAGCAGGAACTGAGTACAGAGGAAACTCTGCCTTGTGTTGCTAGATCCTCTGAGAAATATGATGAAAAACATACCCCTCTAGGCTTTGGGACTCCCCCATTTTCAACACTCCCTTTCAGGATAGAGGATCAGGGTAGAGGAAAGGTATTATGGTGTTGTAGACACAGAACTTGAAGCCCAAGGATCTTTCTTTGGGGGTCCATCCATGGCAGACGGAGGCTTAGGCTTATCTATCAGAAGTCAGGCAGCTAGCAGGCTCATTTCAAGAGCTTGTATGTGCTGCTTCCTGCCTGTGTACCGTCTTTCCTGCCAGCTTAGCTCCTGTGTTAGAGCAGTGGTTCTCAACCTTCCTAATGCTGCGGCCCTTTAAGTTCTGTGGGTCGCGGCCCACAGATTTGAGAACTGCTGTGTTAGATTGCTTGAGAGAAGGTAAGGGGCAGCCTGAGACACCAGGGTGGGGAAAGCCAACTTCCCTCCAAAATGGATTTCTCATCCTTTCTTCCCTCAACCCAGCAACTGCCACACTTTCAACTTCTGCCAGCCTGGAAAATACCTGGAAGGAAGTGAGCACTCTGGGGCTACTAGCGGAAGTGGGGGTTTAACTGTCACCTCATCCCTGGGGGCTTGAGTAGCAGAAAGCAGGGGGGAAATGCAAATTAATGTTTGAGAAGGAGAATGTCCTCTTGAGAGAAAGGGGATAACAGCCTGTGCCCAGCCTTAGTCCCCGGGGCCAGTGGTCTCAGCTGGGACTTGAAGGCCTGAGGCAAGGGAGTGATCAAAGGTGCTGGGAGAAGCTAGCAGCCACACAACCCTGTGCTGGCAGCTGCAGCATGTTCTCTGAACAGCTTAGACACACTTCCTTAGCCCTGTACCTGGAGAAGCAGGGAGTTGAAGGGCGGGGCCTCGGGAGGAGGGGTGGGGCATGGTCTGGAGAATGTGAGGGAATGGAGGAGAGGTGGAGATGGACAAGAGCTTGAGGAGGCAGGTGTCAAGTCTCTTATGCCTTTGCAGCAGGAGGGACTAAGCTTAGGTTTGGAGGATCCCTTCAGCCTCTGTACCTCCCCTACTCTGTTAATAGATGCCAGAGACTAAAAGTGAGAATCACGTGGTGACGTTGCAAAGGGATTTTCATAGCTACTGGAGGCAAGAATTTGAAGTACGAGCAGCTTTTGGGCTCGTACTTCTACATTAATAACTAGTAGATGATTGCCATCAGTTTGGCAACTGCCAGGTTCAAAATTGGCCACTTCCATAATTGCATTTGATCTTCAGTTCCATCACGTGAAGAGGCATAATTATTCCCCTTCACATATGGGAAAACTGAGTTTGTGGATGGGCGAGGTGGTTCGTGCCTGTAATCCTAGCACTCTGGGAAGCCGAGGCAGGTGGATTACTTGAGCTCATGAGTTCGAGACCAGCCTGACAAAAGCAAACTCCAGTCTCTACTAAAAATAGAAAAACTGAGGCAAGAGGATTGCTTGAGCCCGAGTTGGAGGTTGGAGGTTGCTGTGAGCTATGATGCCACAGAACTCTACCCAGGGCAACAGCTTGAGACTACCTCAAAAAAAAAAAAAGACTTGAGTTTTCCCTGCCCAACACTGTGTCCTTTGGCTTCATGTCAGCTCTGCCATAGCAGATGAGGATCAGGGGCGCATAACTGGGTCAAAGGCAGGGGATCTTCCTTGTTTTCCTTTTGCCTGCAGAGCAGGCCCACTGACCTCAGTACCAAGGTCTCTTTGAGGGTCTGGGCCTCAATGCCTCCCCATGCTCACCCACCCTCAGATCCCTCAAGACGGGGCTGGGGCCTCTGCTCACCACCCCCATTTGCCCAGGCCTTTCACCGGCCACCCCAGCCACAGCCCCATGACATGGCTGCCAGCGCCCCATTGGTCCTCCTAAGAGCATTTGCCCTTATTTGGCCAGGCCGGCTCCAGGCTGGGCCTCCACCCCCAGCCCTGCCCCCTAAGGCCTGTCTTTCTCACTTCGCCTTTTTGAGGTTTGGCTCTGAGGCTCTGGGGCCCCAGCAGGGTGTCGCTTTAAATGCACTTTCTGGTTGAGTCACTTTCAACGGCTCTGGTGCTGTGAACTGCTGCTGCTGCTAGTGCTCGGCTCCCCCCCCTTGGTGGCCAGCCCTCCCCCATCTGACTGCTTAATAGGCTCTGAAGGAAAGGGCTGGGGTGGTCTCTGGCTGAGAAGAGATTCTACAGACCCATTAGACCCCTCTGCTCCCCCACCCACAAGCCTGGGGGCTGAGGGTCTGCCCTGCCTCCCTCCCTCTGCTTTTTCCAGCTCCCATTTCTGTGATTGGGTTGTGAGGAGAGATAGGACCTCACAAAAAGACCTGTTCCTTTTGGGGGACTCTGAGTTGAGCTCCCTGGGGGAACAGAAACAAAATGCAGATTGTTGGCCGATTTTCAAGAAGGTGAAACAACCTCTCTGAGTTTCCGGTTCCTCATTTCTGAGACTGGGATCTCATCATTTACCCCAAGGGGTCAGCATGATGATCCAATGAGATTTAGACTGGATGTGTTCTGCCAAGGTCTCTAGGTGCCTGCGGCCACCCTCACCCCCACCTCAGAGTGCAGAATGTGGAGGAGAATGGGACAAGCCCAGAGTGGCTCAGGGGCCATCTTCACCTGCTCTTCCAACTATGCCTGAGATGTGAGAAGGGTGGAAGTGGGGCAGGAGGTTGGTAGGAGGGAATAGATAGATCTTTGCCCCTTGTCCCTGCCAAGATGGGGGAGAATTCTGCCCAAGAGCCCTTGCTAGCCACTTGCCTTCTCTGTGCTTTGGGAGGTGTGGGAGGCGTCCCTTAAGCAGCCTGGGAAGATCCCCAGCTGCCCAGTGGCTGACAGGTTTTAGAACACAGAAACTGCTGCTTCCCCTCCAGGGTCCTTGGGCCCCTTTGTTCTTGGGGACTTCCTAGAGCATAACCATGTTCTTTGGTCAACTCTCTCCCCGAGAGGCTTTAGTTGGGGAGTTTGTCAGCTACTGGCCCAGAGTTACACTATAAATAGTCACAAGGTGGGGACTAGACCCCTAGTCTCTTGTCTCGCAGTTTTATCCTCTGCTTAGTGGTTCTGATGTTGGCGGTAGGGAGTTGGGCTGATAAGGAATGATGGTGGGTTCCAGGCAGGGAACCAGCCTTCACACACACACACAGACTCGCGCGCGCGCGCACACACACACACACACACACACGCACGCGCTTGCAGAATAGCAGTTCAAAATGGAGCAGGTGCAAGACAAGACACCTGTGTGTGGAGGGAGCCAGGAGGGAGCGTTCTTCCATTCCTGGGCTGTGCTCCTGGGAGATCCTAGAGACGAATGCTTCAGATTTCCAACTATGCCCACAGCAGTAGTCAGGGTAGCCTTCTGCTCGCACCTGCACCTTCCTTCCTACCCAGCTCATCCTGCCTCTTTCCAAATGCTGTATAAAGAACCCTGAACTTGGCTCTTAAGTTGCTTTGTGACCTCGGGCTGCCTTCTGCCTCCTTCCGGGCCTGCAGCTTGGTTTCCTGGGGTCAGGGCCAGTTGCTGCCTCACCTTGCTGCTTAAAAGTCCTTGATCCTGTGATCCCAGGAGAGCCGAGTCAGAACCCTGTCCCATAGAAAAGTGACTTCCCAGGGTGGGCTACTGGGCACTGGAGCTGCCTCTTGCCAGGCAGAGAAGAGTAAGAGAGCATGATGTTAAAACTAGAAGGCTCTGGGCAGTACAGGAGAGGGGTAAGGGGTGACAGCTCACCCACTCCCTGCCTGGAGGTGCCCAGCGCTCCTTTGAGGCTCTGAGATGTGGCAGGAGATGTTCCCTGGTGCTGAGATGACCTCTGCAGGGACACAGGTTGTCTTAGGTTCTTGAGGCACTTCGCTCTCTTGACACCTATTTCCCTTGGCCGTCTCTCCAGTGAAAGAGGGAAGGGGCTCAACATTTGGGAATATTGACTCCAATTGGCTATAGCCCCATTTTGCAGGGCCAGTGCTCAATTTCCCTCCTTTGTGGCCAAGACTGCCCCCCAACGCTAGCTTCCAAGGGCAGGGCAGGCCTGCTCGGCCTTCTCAGCTTCCTGTTTGTGAGTGGTTAGGTCCTGTGGCTTCTCTCTTGTCTCTTCACAGGCAGGTTATCTGGGCTGCCATCTCCGCCTGCCTGCCTGCCTGCCTGCTGGGTGAGGGCTCCACAGGCCCCTGCCTCCTCCGCTGCAGGGAGAAGCTTGGTTTTCTTTTCTGCCTTGTGTGTGGACAAAGAGCTTAAGTCATTTCTCTCACCCTCTGGGCCTGTTCCTCTTGCAGGTGTTAGGTCTTCAAAAGAGCATTTTCTCCCAGTTTCTTTTCCTTCATCAGTCTCTTCTTCCAAACCCTCTCCACCCACCCTCACTTCTTCCAGGAAGCCTTTTCTGATGCTTCCTGTGACTCTGAGGTTGCCCTCCAGCATCCAACCACCCGGCTGTGAGGTTGTCAACTCCTATTCAGAACTACTTTACACTTGTTGCTATAACTTTGTAAGATGTAGGTATGTGTGTGTGTATGGGGTGGGGGGATATACGGGTCTTCTACTCCACCCCAGATTCAGTGCTAAATTGAGATAGGAGGAAAGTGTCCCCATCAGGCCTGAAGCAGTGCCCCTGCTTTGGACACAAACTGCTCTGTCACAGTAATGTACAAAAGCCCCACACATTGCCTGAGACTGGGAGTGCCTGAGGCCTTGTGTCCTTTCTTGGTACACAAAGATGGTTGTCCCCAGGGTCAGTGAGGTGGGGGTGGTAAGGGATAATAAGGGATGGTAAGCTCAGAGCCCTCCAGCACCCCAAGACCAGACCACTTCACCCCATTACCTGGCAAAGGGCTGTTCTCACCTTGTTTCTGCCGCCCCCACCCCCTTTGAGCAGAAATCTGAACGTCAGAACCAGAGAAGATTTTACGGCAGAGTCCAACTGGGTCCATGTTGCGTAGTGAATGGCTGAGCCTGGACCTACTGCCAAGAAGGCAAATTCTGAAGTATCAACTCGAATTCTCTCCTCCACAAAGAGAGACATCAAGACCTCCCGCCCCAACCAGGGGTTTGGTTTAGTTTAATCTCATCGTGGGAGACTCAGGCCCCAGGTGGTTTGGTGGGGCAGGAGCAAGGGTCAGGCTTCTCACCTCCTGCAGGCACCTCCCTAGCAATGGCCCCAGATTCCCAAGTGACTTTTCCTTCCTGGGTCTTCTGAGGAGCAGGCAAGTGTGTCCCAGAGTGGATAGCAGGCTTTCCTCTGGGGACTGTGTATGTGCAGGCCTGAGCTGGGCGTGTCAGCAATGGCATGTCCTTGGGGCTCTGGGACAGTTCTCTCTGGAAAGGAGACTGAACCCTTTGGGCTCTCTGAGTCTGTCTGTGCAGACTCTCTCCCCTCAGGCACCTGCTGGTCAGGCACAGAGACCACATGTATGGGTTGTGCCGGCCTGTTCCACTCAACAGGTGTATTCCCCATCCCACACACCACACACCTGCTCTCACAGAGCTTCTAACTGTCTCTGTGTCCTCATCTCAGACTCTGCCCCTTCCCTGCCTTGGGTTTAGTTTCGGGCCTGTCTCATTTCTTCTAGTTTGAGGACCTGAAAAGCTAGCTGGGAGTCATCGCTGGGCTGGGAGAAGTCCAGGGTGCAGGGACCCTGAGCCGCGCCTCCATTCCATCCTTCTTTAGCCCCAGCCTCAGGATGGGAACCAGCAAAAGCCCCAGCCCTCCCAGAAATCTCCGGACCCCAGGAACTCTGTTGATAGAGAGGCTGGGTACAAGGCCCTCTCCTCAAAAAAAAATTGGCTGGGTGTGGGGGCTCATACCTGTAACCCTAACTCTTTGGAAGGCTTAGGCGGGTGGAATCGTCTGAGCTCAGGAGTTCAAGACCAGCCGGAGGAAGAGCGAGACCTCCGTCTCTACAAAAAGAAAAACTAGCCAGGCATTGTGTCAGGCACCTGTAGTCTCAGCTACTTGGGAGGCTACCCAGGAGTTTGAGGTTGCTGTGAGCTATGATGACGCCACAGCACTCTCCTCAGGGTGACTGAGTGAGACTGTCTCCAAAAAAAAAAAAGAAAAAGAATTGGCAGTGTTGGGGCATTGAGGGCATATAGAGGAAAAGCAGGGGAGCAGCCATCAGGGATACCCCACCCTGCTCAGGACAGGAGAGAGGGTGGTCTGGAGAGTTATCCATTGCTGGGACAGGACACGTCTGAAGTGATGGCTATGGGGGCACTATAAGCTTGGGTGGACGTTAGATGCTTGAGCAGGAAGGGCCCTGGGCTCCAGGAACCCAGGTTACTGCACAACTTTGATACTCTTATCCTCTTATCGCCTGGGGCAGCCACTTCCACTCCACCCAGGGTCTGAGGCATTGGTGGTCTCTTAAAGCAGTATTGTCCCATTTCTGGCCAGCTGGCCCTACACAGCTGACCTCCTCACCACTTTCTCTTCAGACTCTGGGGGGTGAAGGGTCTTGTTCCCCTTTCTCTGTCCCATTTGAAAGGCCTGGGAATGGGACAATCTTCCAGGTCAAGGGGCCCCTTCCTGAAGGGAAGGATGTGGGGCAATCTCCCTCCCTGCTGCCCCCACTCCAATCCTCTCCTGGGCTTTGAATCTGAGAGTGCTCTGTGTCTGTATGGGCCTGTCCCTATATGGGGGGGGAGGGCCGAAAAGAGGCCCAAGGTAGCTTCTCACTCTCTCCTACCTCTCACTCCTCCTGCAAGCCCATTCTTCTTAATTCCAGAGCCCAACCCACTGACAGGTTTGGAGAGCCCAGACTCAGCCCACCCAGCCCCCCTGCCCAGACCCACACCCTGCTCCCCTCCCCCAGCCAGGGGCCCCAGGCTGGCCAGCTTCCTGCCTTCCCCATGGGGAAAGCGGGGGTGGCATGCAGGTGGGAGGGCCTGTGCCCACATCCGGTGACTGCCAGAACCTCCCCTCAGAGCCCCTTTCCCTCCACTCCTGTAAGCGCCCTTTCTCTCCTGCCCCCGTGGGACCTATGCCCTGCCTTAGGACCCGGGCCCTCACCACTACTCTGCCCTGCGTTCCCGTTCCTATAGGTGCCAAGCATGAACACCCAGCCTAGTGCCAAGAGGCCCTTCTGGCCTCAGTGTGCTCAGGGGTCAGGCCTAGTCTCCTGAGTTTGGGGCTGGGGCAGAGGTGGCCCTGTCAGGTGCTACGGGTTTTGCGGGGTGCTGGTTTGGGCCTCATTTCATGCATCAGCACCTCCATGGCCCCTCTGGAAGCACATACAGAGCCATGCTTGGTCTAAATGTCCACAAGGGAAGCAAGTTCTCTGGGCTCGGGTTGGTGGAGGTGGGGCTCAGGGAGAATGTCCTTTTCTTGTGCTGAAATTCTGGACTTTGTTTTGGGCACTCCCTGAAGGCACTGTCAAGAAGCCCTTCTCTCCAGGGGTCAGCCCTTATGTCCTGAGTCAGTCTCAGACTCTTGAGCCATTTCTGGAGCTTGTGCTGTGGGGGGAAGGGCAGGCTTGGGGTCACGGAAGCCACCTGCCCAGGGTGTGTGATGGTCTCTTCAGTCCCCGTCCCTCCAATACCCAGCCTCCTCACTGGTTTCCTGTCAGTCTGTCCTCCCCAGGGAGGGGAGGGGCGCTGCTCTCCCGGTGGTGTGGGGGCGGGCTCCAAGACCGTTGGGCGCCCTGAGATCTGGCCCACGTGTCCTCGGGGTTATAAGCCCTGCCCTCCCCGAAGGGAACCCCACTTTGGTGCCTGAAGCACAGGGCTTGCTGTCCTCAGCCCAGCAGCAGCAGGTAAGGGCCAGAACCTCCGCTTTAGCCCCAGTCGGGGCACCTTGCGTCTGGGCTTCAAGGGGCCAGGATGGGTTTGGGTTCAGGCTCCGGGTGGGGATGCTTGGGGGCAGTCAGGGGCCTGGGTGCCAAGGCTTATGAGCAAAGCTCAAGGCAAAGAGGTCCAAAGACCCTCAGATCTACTGGCTGTCATGGTAGGACAGTTCTTCAAAATCCTCTCTAAAATGGCTTCTGGCCTCCAGATGAAGAAAGAGCTGTGTGAGGTCTGAGAGAGGAGGGCTGGAGAGTAGGGTGGGAATGGCAGAGTGTGGGCAGAGACTAAAAAGTGAGACCGATGTCAGTGAGAGGTGCTGGGTATCTCTGCCCATCATGGCCACCATTCCGTTGGGATACTCTTGGGTCTGGCCTGGGGAGCAGCAGGGCCGTGAGGGAGTCAGGGCCATTGGGTGGCGAAGAGTCTGAGGCCCAAGGCCTTGGGGATTGGGGGCATGTGGCTGCCTCTTTTGGACTCTGGAGGGTGGGCTTTGTGTCTGGGAAGGGCCAGCCAGGGAGTCGCAGAACTGAGGACTGGGGTGAGGCCTCCAGAGGCCATGGTCTCTACCTGAGAGTCCCTGAAAGTAGGGGACGGGGTGGAGCCTTAAGGGGGAAGAGAAGAGGGAACCAAAGAGGAAGTGGGGGAGGGAGGTAGAGGAGGCAAGTCTGGCGCCATGCTGAGTCACCGCCCTCAAGGCCCAGGGCGGGCCCTTTGGGGGCCTTGAGCAGGGTGGCAGGAACCATGCGGAAGGCTGGGGGCTCTCCAAGCGAGAGTCAGGAGGAGCAGGCAGCCTGAAGAATACACTCGACGGACAGACAGTGCAGTCACCCATAAAGTAGAAAGCACTACTAACAGCACTGGAGGGTGTAGTGTTTCCTACTTTATGGATGAGTGTACTGTGGGCTTCGGAGACCGCGCCACTGCTGCCGCCACCATCTTCCTCAACTCTCGGGACCTAGTGTGACAGGTAAGCACCTCATGTCCCTCCGCCACCTACCCAGACCCCCGAAAATCCTTCATGGCCACCACAGTGTTGCCCTGTCTGGTTCCGGATAAGCAGGAAAAGGCCACAGCAGCCTCTCTGCTGCCCTGGAGTCTGGGGTGCGGGCAGGGCTGGACACATGGATTCCTGATGCAGCAGCCGCAAGCAGAGGAGGCTGGCAAGGGAGGGTAGATGGAGGGAGGGGAATGGGTGGTGGTGCCGGGGACCCCAACACTAATAAAGAATGGATTCTGCTTCTCTTTTGTCTAAGACTCTGTTGCTGGGGGGAGGGTGTGCTGTTTGCAGGTGGCTGGCACGTGGATAGTGTGTGAGCACACAGAAGGGCTGGGAGGGAGGGCTACTCTCAGTCTCCTGAGAGAGAAATGGGTTAGGTTCTGACTATGAGGTCAGAAGAGGATCCTGGGACTGGCCAGGCCACAGCCGGAGGAGCAAAGGGCCTGGGCAATCTGCAGAAAGCTGGCAGGGCATGGAGGGTCAGGGATGTGAGGGCCTCTCCCACTTTTTACTCTAGCTCTGGCCCTGCCCTGATGTCCACTCGCCACCCCCCAATCTGAAGTCTGCCTAACTCCAGTTTTTGTGTGTGTATGTCTTTTTTTAAGAGGTGGGGTCTTGCTCTGTTGCCCAGGCTGGAGTGCAGTGGCACAATCATAGCTCACTGCAGTCTCAAATGATACCCCTTTCTTAGCCTCCCAAGTCTCTTGGATTATAGGCATATGCCACTGTGCCTGACTCCTCCCAATTCTAATCTATGAAAGTCTAGAGGGTCCTTTCTAGCATAAGAATTGGGTGAATCGGGTGGTTCCTGTGGCTCAGCGAGTAGGGCACTGGCCCCATATGCTGGAGGTGGCGGGTTCAAACCCAGCCCCCGCCAAAAACTGCAAAAAAGAATTGGGTGAAACCCTACTACGGCATACACACACATCATCTTATACAGAGACAAGGGCTCAGATACTAATATACAAAGCACATACACCTCAGCATATATGTGTATTTAAACACATTACTTGTATGCCAGGATCACAGATGTACAGCGGCACACATACCACACACACACACAGAGTGCCAAAAAAAATTGTATACACATCTTAAGAAGGAAAAACTGTATTAAAATTGTAATAACTCAATATATACTGATAACAAAAGATGAATACAAGGCAGGTTGAGCACTTCTTGTAATTGGAGAAGTCCAATGTGAATGGAGTATTACAAATTTAATAGTTTTTTCTTTTCTTAAAATGTGTATACATTTTTTGTCACTCTCTGTATATATACATATAATTACACATCTC
Source organism: Perodicticus potto (assembly GCA_963574655.1). Taxonomy (NCBI): domain Eukaryota; kingdom Metazoa; phylum Chordata; class Mammalia; order Primates; family Lorisidae; genus Perodicticus; species Perodicticus potto. Next base: position 30,850 of record CAUYRH010109446.1, on the reverse strand, counting down.
TATATACATGTGACATGACTGTCATGTCACACAGGGACACATTCATATTCAGTAGTATACACACATGCAATGACATAAACATGACACATGTCACACCTGGAAGAGGACACACAGAGTGACATTCACATAATAAATACGGCAGCACCATACATATACATATATAGTGACACACTCATATAATAAATGTAAAATAGACACATGGTGAGATATTCATATAATGACATCCATATACATATATCATTATGTATTAGAATTTATAAACTCCCACGATGGCAGCCTCATGAACATAACAGCACACACAGACACTGTGGCAAATGAGACATATGGGCAATGACACAGAGATATGCATACATGTACAGCCAATGAGACTCAGAGACATATAGCAGCACATGTATATGATGCCCCCATATACAGAAATAAATAGATGTCTAGGTAAGCATACTATACACATGCATGAACATAATAGAGTGCCTGACCTAAACATCAGCAACACACAGCATGCGAAGGCATGCATATTAATCTACACACTGCTTTAGGGAAGTAAAGATGTCATCTCCTCCCCATGCACCCCCTCCCTCCAGTTCCATTGGCTCTGGCCTGGGTGGAGCCCATAGTCGGAGGCTGTGAGGTTCAGTATTGCTGCTGCTATTCTGCCAGAGTGCCACAAGAGGGCCCCCACCTTGGCTGAGACCGGTTATCTTCAGAGTCCCAGGTTCAGAGGGGAGAGGGGCTGTCTTTGGGGCCTCTCCCAATACTTTTGTCTCTGGGAACTCCATCCAGCCCGGTTCCCCCACATACAGGCTGACTCCTGGGTGGGAGAGTTCGAGGTCCCATATCCATATCCCATGTCCCCTAAAAGCTGTTTTCTCATAGCAACAAGGCCAAAGGCCAGACAGAAGATGAACTTCCCGACAGTTCAGGGAAACCCAATGGGCCATATGGTCTTCTCTGCTGGCCTGGGGCAGCCAGGTTGCCCCCTACAAATGCAGTCTGCCAAGAGGAAGCTGAAAGAATTCTCTCAGCCTATTTCTACCCCCGCCTCTTTGCTTTTATCTTCCTGTTGTCATCCCCTTGATTTTTGTCTCTCTCTATTTTTCATCTCAAATCCAATCTTTTCTTGTTCTGCCCTTCTCTGTGGCTAGATCTCTGTCTACCTGTCATACCCTCCCCTGTGTCTGTCTCTGCCGGTCTCACCTGATGTGATGTAGGAAGGATGAGCTGCAGCCGCCTGTCTCCGTACCCTGGAAGGTGTGAGGGTGTGTAGGGACAAGGGGTGGGAGGTCTCATGCGGGGGGAGGGGGGCGCACGCTGGGCCAGCATCCCGTGAGAAACCTGCTCTTCCCTCTGTCCCAACCCTGTCAGCCGGTCCAGCCCACCAGTGCAGCGCCATTGCCATGGAAACCAGCAGCCGACTTCCTATTGGTGGGCGAGAGGGGAGGAGGAGGGGGAGGGGAGGGTTGGCTCTCCCTTGCCCGCCCCCCCATCCTGAGGCTCTGCCCTCCTCCGCGCCCACCATCTCAAGGCTCCTGGACTGTAAGGGACCCCTGCAGTCCCCAGAGCTTAGGCCGGCAGGGGCAGAGACTATGAGGCAAGCAGCTCATCGACCCAGGCCTCCTTAGGACCAGCCTGCCACCCAGCTAGCGAGAGAGAGCAGCGGAGAGGGAAGCAGGAGATAAAGGACTTCAGCGGGCCGTTGGGGATCACCCCTGGCAGCACCTGAGGACCCTACCCAGGTGAAGGAGTCATGATGGATGGCCAGACTCACAGACACTGACAGACATACAACCAAACCAATGCACACAGCTACACAACACCGACATACTCAAATACAACCAGTGACAGCATCACACGCTGCCACAGCCCTGCAATCCAGACACCCACACGCACACAGAAACAACTGGTAACTCTGAAACAGGCAGACGGTGACACACAGCACCACTCCCCTCAACACACATAAGTGGGGGTACCCATCCTCCAAATGCACATAAGACAGTGTTGACCTGCATGGACAGACCTGGAGACACACATACACCCTCACCCAGGCTCGGCTGTCAGTGGCCTCTGCACATACTCCCCACCCCCACAGGGACACCCTCACTCCTTCACATACTGGCGCGCACACACAGCCACAAGCAAACATAGCTCACATACCCCTCGCTCCAGCTCCGGCAGCCCTAACGCCTTCTGCAGCCTCCTTTGTGGGAGGGGAAGAGCTCAGTCAACCTTGGATGGAGCCTCGGTGAAGCCAAGCAAGCGCTCAGTGGGCAGAGGGTCTAGCCTGGCATGACCCTCGCTAGTCCCCCCACTTTGTTGGGTGATGTTCTCCAGCCTGTGTTCTGGGGCCTCTTGGCAGCACCATGGAGCAACTGACAACTCTCCCACGGCCTGGGGACCCAGGAGCCATGGAGCCGTGGGCACTGCCCGCCTGGCAGAGCTGGACTCTAGGCCAGGGGGGTGAACCCGGGGATGCATCCCCAAGCGTTGCTGATACTCCTTTGGCAGCTCTGCAGGTTAAAGAACCAAGGCTTGAAAAGAGTTCTGAGCCCAAAGGAAGCTGGAGCTCTGGGCCGATGGGGGGCATTGGTACTGAAGGAGCAGAGGCTGGGCTGCCTGGCCTGGGGCAGCAAGCAGCAAGCTCTGGATCCGACTGCCTGAAACTGGAGGATGAGGCAGTGGAGGCTGTCCCTAAGGTAAGGGCACTGCAGAGGGCTGGGGTTTGCCAGGTGGGAGGGGTCTGTCACCGTGTCCCCTAGCCTGGCCAGGAGGCACAGCAAGACATACAATACCATGGCCCACTTCTCTTTTGGCCTGTCTCTGTCCGTGGGTCTGTCTCTACTATCTGTCCTCCCTTCATTGGACAAAAATCTCAGTGGTTCTATTTTTTTGCCATTCATCTGTTTTTCTGACTCTCTCTGCCAGTCCGTCTACATTTGGCCCTGCCCCTGCCCACCCCCCAACCCCATCTCTGACAGTGTGTCTATCTGTGTTTTCTCCATGAGTCTGTCCTTGGGGGCCATGGAGGTGTATGGTGGAATCAGAGTCCAGTGGAAGCAGATTCAGGGGAGGGGCTCAGTGCTGGGCTGCACTAGGGCTTGGGGTGGGTGTGAGCAGTCTCCTGCAGAAAAGGGAGGGATCAAGACTTTGGGTGGGGGGCAGAAGACTCACTGGCTCTGAGGAGTCTCAGGAGAAGGGAATGGGAGCTCAAGCTGGTATTTCCCAGGAGGAGAAGATGGGGAGTATCAGGGAGCAGCAGGAAGGTCCTCAGGCTGGGGGGTGCCACTATGGGCAGGGAGGACGGGAAGGCCCCTTCTCCTAGGCTTCCTGCAGCCCTCTCTGAAGGCCTGCAATATGGGAAAGAGTCTTCTCATCTCCATGTCTTCTTGGACCATGGAGGGGGGAAATGCTTGGAAATGTGGAAACATAAAGGGCTCTGACTGGGTGGGGTGGGCTCCTGAGGGGTTATACCCTATCCGTTCCCATGCCAGGCCAAGCTGAACATGAGCATCGGGGACAGGCCCAATCTGGAGCTGTTGAGGGCCCTGGGGGAGCTGCAGCAGCGCTGTGCCATCCTCAAGGAGGAAAACCAGATGCTGGTGAGGCTTGAAGAGCAGGGTCTTGCATCCTGGCTGCAGCCAGGCCCTCTGCCTCAGTGCCCTCTTCACCACATGGACATCTCTCTAAGTGGGGGCTACATGGTGGTGACATAATCCCAAGACCCAGAGAGGGTGAACCCCCTGACTAGAGTTGCTAAGGACCTGACTGTGAGTCCAGGGCTCTAGCCTAAGCCCTGGGCAGTTAGGGTTGGGTAGGTGGGGGGTGTGTGCTTCTCATATGCCCCAATTCTGCCTGACCGTTGTCAGAGGAAGAGCAGCTTCCCTGAGACTGAAGAGAAGGTGAGGAGGCTGAAGCGGAAGAATGCCGAACTGGCGGTCATTGCCAAGCGCCTGGAGGAGAGGGCCCGGAAGCTGCAGGAAACGAACCTGAGGGTGGTGAGGACAGAAGGCTGCTGGGCAGAGGCTGGGTGACCAAGGAAGAGAGGAACCAAGGGATGGACCTGAAGGGCAGTCTGGGGCTTGAGAGTCATAGATTCAGTGCTCAGGCAAGCACCAAAGTGGTACTTAGGGGCCTAAGCATAGGGAGGGCAAATGCTGGCCAGGCCAGGTGGCTGAAGGAGGGAGCCAACGGCTGGGTGGGAGGTTCCTGAGCAGACAGGGAGCAGGATTGCCACATGCTGGTGCTGGCTGCAGCCTCCTGCTGAGCTCATCTCAGGGTGTAAAACTGGAGTGGGGGCAGGGTAAGACCCATCACAGTGGCAGCCCCAGATTAGCAGCACCCTTTGGACCTAAACTAGGATATAGACTTAACCCTTTCAGTCCTGCATGGGGACTGCTGGGATGGGGTGGAATGAGGCCTGTTCTGGTCCTCTGAGAACCCAGACAGGGTTGGTAGACGCAGGAGGCCACACGTCCAGGTTTTCAAGCTAACTCCTCCTTTTGGAGGAGCTAAGGAGTAGGAGAAGTGCCCCACTCAATTGACCTTAATTGACCATTGGTCTTACCCCTTCTCTGGCTAGGTGAGTGCCCCTGTGCCCAGGCCTGGGGCCACCTTGGAGTTGTGCCGGAAGGCCCTAGCTCGCCAGCGAGCCCGGGACCTCAGTGAGACAGCCAGTGCACTGCTGGCCAAGGACAAGCAGATTGCTGCCTTGCAGCGGGAATGCAGGGAGCTGCAGGCCAGGCTCACCCTGGTGGGCAAGGTACGAGGACGCCCTGGTCACCCCTTCCAACTCAGCTCTATCCAGGGCTATCTTGCCAGGCGTGGGATGCGGACCAGATGTTAATGAGATGCAAATATAACGGAAGGTGGAGGCTGCTGGGGAGTAGGTTCCCCTGGCAACGGCCCAGGTGGGAGAGGGAGGAGGGGTGGAGCCACGAGTCCCAGACCTGGGCATTTCTGTGCTGCAGGCTTGAGGCCATGTGCTGGTGGGTCTGGCTGTATGAATCCACACATACCTCGCCCTGAATGAAGCGAGGTTCACAAAACATTTAGCACAGGAGCCGGGCACACCTCAAGCACCTAAGAAATAAGTTACTGAGTTTGTGTGCACTTAGACTAGCAGAAGCTTGTGGCCCTATACGCATGCATATATGTAACCCGGCATGTATGTGGGAGGTTGTGCGCGAGTCCCTCCAGGAAGGCAGAGCTCTGCCAGGGATGGCACGGGGCGGGTAAAGGTTAGGCCTGACTACCCGCCCTGTCCCCCGCCCCAGGAGGGTCCCCAGTGGCTCCACGTACGGGACTTCGATCGGCTGTTGCGCGAGTCCCAGCGGGAGGTGCTGCGGCTGCAGAGGCAGATCGCCCTGCGCAACCAGCAGGAGCCGTCCCCGCAGTCCCAGCTCCCGGCCAGAGTAGGGGCGCCGGCCCCCGGGGCCCCAGGAGAGGTGAGCACCGGCGCCAGGGCAGATGTGTGGGTGGGTGCAGATGGAGTGGGGGGGACGACGCCGGGATCTTTCCCTGCACCATATTCAGATCCCCAAAGACCTGATGGTGGCGTTCGCACTCCCAGGAGCTGGAGAGCTTTCCTATCCCGGGGCCAGTCCCCTTCCAAAGCTCCCGCACTCATACCTGCGCCGCGCTTTCCCGGGGTTCCCGGGTTCCGCCTTCCGTAGTCCTGTGCCCCACGCGGCCCGCCCGGCCGCCCCTGCCTCGCCGCCAGTGGTACGGCCCGGCAGCAAATCCCCGGTTGCCCCAGCAGCCGCTCGGGGCCTCGCCCGCGCCGCCTCCGCCCGCCCTTCAGCGCCCGCCCTGCTAGCCAGGCCCGGCCCCTGCTACCCCGGGGCGGCCGTGCGTCCCCTCCAGCTTCAGGTACGGGCGACCTTCACCGAGTGAGGGGCTTAGGTAGTCCCTGTCCTGAGCGCCGGGACCTACTGCAGACTCCCAGGACTTAAAGGTCTAGCTTCTCTCCATCATCCTTGGAGGGCCACAACCAGGTCCGCCTCCTTTGGGGAAGACAGGTGGGGGGTGGGACTCAATAGTGACCAAGGCCTTCCAGGCGAGGGGCTGCCTCTTGCTCTGATTTCAGCTCTCAGGCTGGCCCCGGGAGGGAGATGTACCTCCCATCAAAACCTGTACTCCTCCAAAGTTTGCAGAGATAAATGGGAGGTGCAATAGGGTGGGCTCGAGGGAAGGCAAGAGGAAAGTCCGGCCCAGCCCAGTCTGGATGATTTAGAACCTTTAGCTCTGGGAACACCACATCCCTGGGGGCCCAAGCAACCTTTTAATTCTCTGCCAGTCACTGAAGGACGCCCAGGACAGTTATTGAGTGCAGAGCACCGCTCCCGCTGGAAGCTAAAAAGGGAAAGCTTTGGCCTGGATAAAGGACCCATCTCCTGGGGCGCACAAAGACCCAGGATCTCTGTACATCAGCTGGAAATGATGTTGGGGGGGCAGACGGTACCCATCCCCCCTTTTCCTAGACAGAGGTCTCATTGCTGACTGTGTGATGGGGTGGGAAACTTCACTGGGCAGGCTGGGCTGGGGGCTGGCTGCCCAGCAGGCCCTGTTCTCACCTGCCAGCCCCCTGCCTCTGGGCATTTCCAGGCCACACCCCAGGAGTATGTGGACAACCCACCCGTGGTCCTAGGGGAGCCAGAGAAACAACAGAGGGTGCAGCAGCTGGTAAGTCTTAGGTCAAGGGCTGGAGGTGACCTGCTGGGGACAGATCTGCTTTCCCACATGAGGAGCCCTTGATCTTGACCCCACAGGAATCAGAGCTCAGCAAGAAGCGGAAGAAATGCGAGAGCCTGGAGCACGAAGCCCGGAAAAAGCAGAGGCGATGTGAGGAGCTGGTGAGCTCTTGTGGGCAGGCAGCTCTCTGCCCCCCGGCCGGCCAGGTGGTGGGTTCCCTCTTAGCTTTGCTTTCATCCCTCCTGGCTGATCTAGGTTCCAGGCAGGGGAGGAAGGCCTTGCCTGAGAAGAGGGCAAGGTTCTCTGTGTGGGGAGAGGAGTAATCTGGGTGCTGGGCCCCCTCCCCAGAGCTCCTCTGCCCCCTCAGGAGCTGCAGCTGAGAGAGGCCCAGAATGAGAATGCCCGTCTGGTGGAGGAGAACTCTCGGCTCAGTGGGAGAGCCACGGAGAAGGAGCAGGTACCAGCTCTGCCCAGGTGTTGTAGAGGCCCATGCTACTGCTAGGACCCTGGTCCTTGGCAAGGGGCTTTCTCCTGCATCAGCCCCCAGCTCGGGTAGAGTATGAGGGTATTATTCCCCCTGAGGAGGGAGATGGTGGGACAAGTGTCACATACCTAGCTCCCTGCCATTGTCCCCTCACTAGGTGGAGTGGGAGAATGTGGAGCTGAGGGGCCAGCTCCTGGGGGTGACACAGGAGAGGGACTCAGCCCTTCGCAAGAGCCAGGGCCTGCAGAGCAAGCTGGAGAGCCTGGAGCAGGTGCTGAAGGTGAGGGGACAATGTAGGAGAGGGAGGGTAGAGGGCTCTGTCACAGGGAGAAAGTGGGACAGTAGAATCTGCTCTGTGTGTAGGACACTGTGTTCTGAGGTCCAGTCCTGGTGCTGCCAGTTCCGTGCCATCTCCAGTCTTAGTTTCCTTTTTACCAGAGGGAATCTGGAGCAGATGGAATCTGAGGCTCCTTTATCTTAAATTTTCTATAGAAATGGAGTAGGGGGCTCCTGCCTTAACCCTGAGTCTTGTATTTCAGCACATGCGGGAGGTGGCCCAGCGGCGGCAACAGCTAGAGGTGGAACACGAGCAGGCTCGGCTCAGCCTACGGGAGAAGCAGGAGGAAGTCCAGAGGCTGCAGCAGGTGGGGCAGGAGTAGGGAAGGCTGCTGGACCCTAGCTTCACCATTTGCTCATCATATAAGCATTCTCTGTGTGGCTGGCACTATACTAGGCATTTGGGAGGCGGTGGTGAATACAGCTCCCTGGCCCATCAGCAAATAAGCAGATCCACGAACAAGATGATGTCAGACACTGATGATGGGAGATGAACAGGGTGAGGTGGCAAGAGTGACTGGGAGGGGTGAGGCATCATGTTAGCGGTCTTCAGGGAAGACATCCCTGAGGATGAACTTGCCAAGTAGGAGACATGCTGTGGCAGGAAAGGGCAGTGGTGACCTGAGACCTGTGTGGCCAGAATACAGTAAAGGACAGGCAAAGTAGCGGGAGAATTCAAGAGCCAGATCCTGTCTAGCCTTCAAGGCCAGGGAAAAAGTTTGAGTATTTTGTTCTTTGAGTGGTTAGGAGCTATTGAGAAGTTCTAAACAGGGGAGTAATATAATCTGATTTTTGATTTTACAAAGTCCCAGGGTGGCATCGTGGAGGGTGAACTGTGGGAGTAGGCATGGAGCAGGGGGTGGGCTGTGGCCCAGAAGGGAGATGGTGGCTGTCCAGACTTAGATGTAGGCAGTGGCAGTGGAGACAAGTGGACAGATTGGAAATGTTTGGAGAGTGAATTGACAAAAATTGGCCAGGTGAGATGGCTCATGCCTATAATCCTAGTATTTTGGGAGGATCTCTTGAGGTGAAGCAGGAATGCAAGACTAGCCTAAGCAAGATTGAGACCCCCATCTCTACAAAAAAGTAGAAAATAGGCTGGGTGTTGTGGGTCACATCTGTAATCCTATCACTGAGGCTCTTTTATCCTAAATTTTCTATAGAAATGGAGTAGGGGGCTCTGGCCTTGACCCCTTGTCAATTAGCTCTCCAAAACATATTTCCAATGTGTTGGAAGGGAGGCTGAAGAGGGAGGATGGATCACTTGAGCTCAGGCGTTCAAGACCAGACTGAGCAAGAATAAGACACCATCTCTACTAAAAGTGGAAAAACTAGTCATGCATAATAGCAGGTGCCTATAGTCCCGGCTACCCAGGAGGCTGAGGCAGGAGGATCACTTGAGCCCAAGAGTTGGAGGTTACTGTGAGCTATGATGATGCCATGGCACTCTACTCAAGTTGATGAAGTGAGACTCTGTCTCAAAATATATATATGCATATGGAAAAATTAGCCAGATTTAGCAAGTGCCTGTTGCCTCAGTTCAGCCACTCGGGAGGCTGAGGCAGGAGGATTGCTTAAGCCTAGGAGTTGGAGGTTGAAGTGAGCGATGATGATGGCACTGCACTCTAGCTGGAGTGACAGAGTAAGAGCCTGCCTAAAAAAAAAAAAAAAAATTAATAAGGCTTATTGTGGGATTCCAGTTGAATCTCTTCTCTGTCACCCATTTGCTATATAAACTCTAGTAGGTGTAGGCTTTTTTTTTTTTTAATTTTTTTTATTTTTACATATACATGTGTTAATTAGATTTCCACTTTTTGCCTTCACAGAATTTAAAAGGCTTAAAATTTAATAACACTAACAATGTTTAAGATAGAAACAAAAACCACATAAAGAATGAATGAAGATAAATACATTCAGAAAAGAAAAGGGTGTAGACCTTTTCACACCCCAGGAGGTGAATGAGGATTTGAGAGGCTGGCAGCCCCAGTTCTGAACTCTGGTTTGGCAAGGTCTGGGTTGTATGTCAGATATTCAAGGAGAGGTGTCCACAGACAGTTGGATACATATAGTTGGAGATACAAGTCTGGAGTTATGGGAAAGTTGGTCTTAGAGATAGTAGGAGCCATCAGTGTGGTTAGTTGTGGGACTAGATGGGACCCCAGGAGAAAGTTGAGAATATAAAGTGGGCCCAGCACTGTGTCCAGGGGTACCCTAACCTTCAAAAGTGTCTCCCCCAGACAAAACAGTAGAAGGAGCACCCAGAGAGGTAGGAGGGAAGCCAGGAGGGGTGGGAGTCCAGAAAGAGAGAAGGTGTCAGTGGGCTTGCTTCTGGAACTCTTTGCCTTCTGGTCTGAGGGTGGGAGTTGGAGAGGGAGAAGTCTTTAGCCTCCCCCTTCCATATCCCCCTTTTCTTTGCTCCTTGGTCTTTTCTTTCTTCTCACTCCTTCTCTGCCTTAGCCTTTCTTGCCCACCCTGCCTCGCTCCTACCTCTGCTCCAGCCCATGCCTCAGCCCTGCCCTCCAGCATTCTACCTCCTACCCTCTGTAGGCCCAGGCAGAAGCCAGGAGGGAACATGAAGGGGCCGTGCAGCTGCTGGAGGTAGGGCCCTGGGAGGTGGCCCCCAGCTCCTTCACCTTGGGAGGAATGCAGGGGAACCTCAGAAAGAGCTAGAATGGACTGTGTGTGCCAGAGGAGGGAGTTGGGGGGTGCCTTAAATACTCTGGGGCCTGGGGGAATCCCCTTCACCATTGGCCTATTTCTCAGGCTGGGCACAGCTGGACAGGGGATCCTGAGCCTGGTGGCATCAGTCTCTCATTGCTACCCACACCCAAAGTCTGCCTTCCCCCTGAAATATCCCTCCATTTAGGTGTGCTGACTGGGGAGCTAACTGGATGGTGTCCACTAGACCCCTTCCCTGGGGGGTTAGTGACCTAGAGGGCTGAGGGTTCTAACTCTGCCCTGCGCTTTCCTTTCCTGCCACAGTCTACCTTGGATTCCATGCAGGTACAGCCTCACCTCCACCCCCTCCCCTGCAGCTTCCCCTCCTCCCACCCTGGGCTGGCTGAGCTGCATCTCCTTCTTCAGGCCCAGGCAGTCTCAACTGTCATGTCCAGTGGAATCAGAGCAGGGGCATCACTGGAAGCACACCTAAAAATCTACAGATAGACTAGGGTTCCTACAGGACCTGTGGGCTGTTCCCTTACTCCAGGCCTCCTGCTGTGCCTGGCAGACGTGGGGCCTTCCCTCTCTAGCCACCATAAGGAAGTTCATCACCAGTCTAACTTATGTATCTTGTGACTTTGGCCAGGCGAGGGCCCCTGATATTGAGACTGTCCTGATCCTGGAGAAAAATTTTCGAAAATTAGCCCATTCCCATCATGAAGATGTCCCTAGCTCCCCTATGGAATTTCTTGCCCACCTCTCTGAGGGCAGGGGTTTGGATTGCTGACTGTGGCAGAGTGATAAGTGATGGAGCTGAGAAAACTCCTGAGGTGATGGGGTGGTGATGGGGTGGGAAGGATCCTTAGAAAGCGGCTAGTAACAGAGATGTACTGCCTGGGGTCCGAAGGCTGGTGAATGTGCAGTAGGCCCTGTCTTGGCTCTGGAGAGGGCTGGGAGGAGATGTCTCAGGATACAGCCCAGAACTTCACCCTCTGCTCCAATGAGGCTGGAGCTGGATGGATGCGATCACAGTGTGGGGCTGCATGGAGGTGGTATGGGCTGACACTGGGCAGCTTTCCTGGGCCTAGTGTCTCATGGTGGGTCTTGGCCCAGGCCCGGGTTCGAGAGCTTGAGGAGCAGTGCCGCAGCCAAACTGAGCGCTTCAGCCTCCTGGCACGGGAGCTCCAGGCCTTCCGCCTACACCCTGGCCCCTTGGATCTGCTCACCTCTGCCCTGGACTGCGGGGCCCTTGGGGACCACCCACCACCCCACTGTTGCTGCTCCACTCCCCAGCTGTGCCGGGAGTCCGGCCCCAAAGGTAAGGTGGACTTCAGTGACATTGGCCTGGAATCCCTAGGCCTCTTTTGTATAGAGCAAGGAGTTCAGGGTCAGGGAAGGCCAGTAACTCCTCTGAAGTTACACAGCAGCTTGGAGCTAGAACAGGCTCTGATGGGGTAAAACAAAGCTCAGGGAAGGGACTGTTCTGGAGTCTGGCCCAGGCATCTCAGACCATTGCTCTTTGCCCTCCAACAAGACCTCTGGGTCAGAGCTGTGGGACTTGTGAAGCAGTATGGACTTGTGAAGAGTCAGGGCTGAGGGCAGTCAGATCTGGAGCTCCCTTAATTGTGAGATTTGGGACATGCTACTCAATTTCTTTGGGCTGCAGTTTCCTAAGCTATAAAACAGAAATCATCAAATGCATCTCATCAAGCTGCTCTGAGGATCACGTGGAATAATATATACAAATCTCCTACACCTCTACTTAGTAAGTTCCCTCCCAAATGTTCCCTTCTTAATAAGGAAAGTCAGCTATGGAGGGCCTGACATTATCCAAGAAGCTCCACCCTATCTTCCTAGTCCCTCCTCAGGCCACAGACCCCAAGGCCATGCGCAATCTTTTCTTTAGACCTTGACCTCCCGCCGGGCTCCCCAGGGCGCTGCACCCCAAAGTCCTCTGAGCCAGCCCCTGCCACCCTTACTGGAGTCCCTCGAAGGACAGCCAAGAAGGCAGAGTCTCTCTCCAACTCCTCACGCTCTGAGTCCATCCACAATAGTCCCAAGTCATGCCCCACACCTGAGGTCAGTGCTGAAGAGGGGCCTGGGGTTCTGGCTTTGGCTTAGGGAGGTGGGGAGGTGGTCCTGACCTCTTCAGTGGTCCCTAGGAGTTGGGTGGCCACTGGTCCCAAGGTGGGAGGAAGAAGGCCTGTGGATTCCTCCTCTGGGTGGGGAGCTCAGGAATAGCCTATCCCTGTCCTCCAGGGCAAGCCCCACCTGGAGGCTACCCAGCTCCATCCCTCAGGGGCTCAGGGAGGCCCTAGAGTCCTGGGCTGGATGGAGGAGACACTTTGGCACCAGGCTTCACATAATGAGACTGTTCATAAGCGCGTCTGTAGTGGAAGCAGATGAGAAAAAGCACAGGTTCCGGGATTCAAATCCCAGCTTTGTATTAGGCATGTCACTGACCCTTTGTGGCGTTTGGTTTCCTTCTCCAAATACTAGAGCTAATAAAACCCACTTTCTATGGTTGAGGGTTAGATGTTTCATACAAGGCAAGTGCCTGTTTCATTGGGAGCCCACAGTGGACAGTTAACATGTGGCAGCTCTTATTATTACTGAGTCCTCGGGCATCACTCATAGCTTTTCTGATTGCCTCATCCCTTTTTCTACCCATAAACACCAGAAAGTGGAGGGGGCAGGTCAAGAGCAGCTCTGCTGTCCAAGGATTTAGACAGTGGCACGACCCGGCCCCCAACTCTGCTGCCCCCTTGTGGGATAGGATGGTGGTGCTGGCTTTGGTGCAGTGGGGCTCGTTCTCCCAGGCTTTGGCAGAGAAGATAGGATAGCCTATCCCCTAGCTGCCCTTGCAATCTGGACCACGCTCAGGGAATGGGACAGCCCTAAGGTGTAGGGACCAGTGGACAGGAAGTTCTGAGTCCCACAGCTGACCGGCAAAAGCACCGACATTGGGCTAGAGGCAGGGACTTCTCCAATGCCTGCCTCCTTGCTCCCAGCTCTTTACAGTTCAGGTGCTTTGCTGTGTTTTTACCTTACCTGCCAGACACACTTCCTACACCAGTGTGGCCTGACCCCTCCCAGATGGGGGAGGTAGCCTTATTTTTTGGCTGGTGCAGTAGGGGCTAGGTTATTCCCACTTCCCCTGCCTAGGACCTGTGGCTCAAGTGCTGATTGAGATAGCATGGCGGGTGAGGGGAGGGCTCATTGCCCCAGCCTTGTCTGGCGTGTATGTGCTCACTTTCCCTTCTCAAAGAGGTCCTCTGGCTCAGCCTGGAAACCTGCCAGCTTGGCCTTTGGCCCTGGGCCCTGAAGAGGAGCCAGCCCTTTCTGTCTATCCCCAGGTGGACACAGCCAGTGAGGTGGAGGAACTGGAGGCGGACAGTATCTCCCTGCTCCCAGCAGCACCAGAGGGCAGCCGGGGAGGAGCCAGGATCCAGGTCTTCCTAGCACGCTATAGGTGGGCTCCTCACCTTCCCTGCCCCACCCACAGCATTTAGGGGGCATGGGAGGAGGGGGCTAGGTAAAGACAGAGAGCTCTGAAGGTGGTGTGGGTGGTGCAGGGTGCCCAGTTGGACATATTCTCATAATATAACAGGGTGCCCAGTTGGACATATTCTCGTTGGGCCAAGGCGGGTGTGCAGTGAATGCTCTGTTTTGCTAAAGGTGGACAACCAAGTGTCTATAGAGGCTTAGTGCGGTGTGGGAGAGAAGACGGGACATGGAGGTGTGATGTAGGTCGCTGTCCTCCTCCTCTGTACCCCCCTCAACAGCTATAACCCCTTTGAGGGCCCCAACGAGAACCCAGAGGCAGAGCTTCCACTGACAGCTGGCGAGTACATCTATGTCTATGGCAACATGGATGAGGATGGCTTTTTTGAAGGTAGGAAGGTGGTGGGGGTTATTTTGTCCCTTCTCCTGCCTTTAAGTCCTGGTTCCCAAAGACCTCCATTCACCCATTCATACCCTCTCCCCAGCATGCTCAGCCCACCATACTTTTTAAGGCTCAGCTAAAAGGCATTCACAGACCTGGAGGAAGTGGGGAAAGAAAAAGATGGTGGTCTGGCATCAGTCAGGACAGCACAGGGTATCCCACAGTCCAGAGGATGGGCAGACTGTCACTGGGAATTTTGGCTAGATTTATTTTTGTGCTGGCAGACAGGACATGGCAGTGTTTAACATGACACTTGAGGTCAGGCCCGTAGCATAGATTTGATGCTAGACTTCAATCAGGTGTAGAGAGGAGGAGACAGCGTCCAGATCCCAGAAAAAGGTGTTAGTGGATGGTAAGCAGTTGTCAGGGCCTGGGCAGGGTGTGAACTTCAGGGCAGTTCTCCAGTTCTAGTGGGGAGCCAGAGGACTCTCGAGGCAACCAATGCCTCATTGAGTCTGGACAACAGGACAGAGCCTGTGAAAGAAATGGCCTTGGGACACTCCCCTAGGATGGCCCCGGTCTGGGCACCAGGCCACATCTGTCAGCAGCAGAGAAGATGGCACTGAGTAGAGACTGGGGTGAGGCATGGACAGGGCAGGGCAAGGGCCGCAGCTGTGTGTGGAGATTTAGGAGAGGAGTTAGATCTGTGTTTGTAACCCTGAAAGCTTGGAGCCTGCTCAGGCCCATTTCTCTGGGCCCTCTGCCTAGGAATGACAGTACCTGGCTTTGTGGCCTAAACAGCTAATCTCCCCAGAGGGGTAGATTATGAAGAGGATGATTAAATAGCTTCCAGGAACAGGATAATTTATTATGAAAAATATCAGAACAACAAAAAAACCCAAACACCTTTTTTTAGAGTGGGGCAGCAAAAACATAAGTATTAACTAACTACAGATTACTAGAATTTGAACCCTACCATCTTGGGTAGCTGGGGATAGATTCAAAGTCATGTTGACAACTGGTGTAGGATGCTGTGTTCTTCATCGAGCTCCAGCTAAGGGACTGCTTCATCTGTATCACATCTGGTCCCACACTGCCTCACTCTGGCCCAGGCTCCAGCTTCAGCCTTGCAAGCTATAGATTCATTTGATGTGAAGGCTTCTACCTTTTGCCTCTTGCTCCTTAGAGCTGGTGCTTGTATTAATTTCCTAGGGTGTCTGTAACAAGTTACCATCAACTGGGCTGCTTAAAACAACAGACATTTATTCTCTCACTGGCCTCTTTTGAGGCCCAAACTCTAAAATCAAGATGTTGGCGGGGCTGCAAGATTCCCTCCCTTGTCTCTTTGAGCTTCTGGTGGCTCCAGGTTTTCCTGGGCTTGCAGCCATGTCACTCCAATCTCTGTGTCTGTGGTCATATGGCCTCTTCTTCTTTTTTTTTTTAAATACTTTTTTATTTTATTTTTATTTTATTTTTTGCAGTTTTTGGCCGGGGCTGGGTTTGAACCCACCACCTCCAGCATATGGGGCTGGTGCCTTACTCCTTTGAGCCACAGGCGCCACCCTTATATGGCCTCTTCTTACCTGTCTCTCCTTGGTGTGTCTCTTTATAAGGACACTCATCATTAGATTTAGGACCCACCCAGATAATCTTGGATGATCTCATCTCAAGATCCTTAACTTAATTACATCTGCAAAGACACTTTTTCCAAATAAGGTCGCATTCACACGTTCTAGGGATTAGAACATGGACATACTTTTGGGCGGCCACCATTCACCTGCTTAGAGTGCTCATTATATATTAATTTATTGAGTCCTTATTGTTTCTTCAAGTTTCCTTACTTTTTCCCCCTTCTAGCATCAGCAAAGTTGGGGTGGGAATCTTAAACTACTGCTGGGGAAACTGCAGGCCCTCCTAAAGCTCACACCCACCTACACTCACCCTCTGCCCTGTGCCCCTTTCCTCCCCAAAAGGCATGGCAGCCACCAGCTGTCCTTTGAGAATTTTTTTTCTTTCTTTAAATTAACTGTAACATGTCAGGATGCCCAGCTTCCAGACATCCCTCAAACAAACAACAGCAAACGTTTCATAATACTCCGTTGTCTTTGGGAGAACTAACATGGATGACAGAATTTATCATTGGTCACTCATCCTGGATTGACAGCTGTCAGTCATGCTCCTAGACATAGGCCTGCTGGGGGAATCCTGATCCTTCTAGAATCCATAAGTGACTCATTTCTCCTTGTCTGTAAAGGGTCCTTCCCTTACCCTGATGTGATAGTTATTTCCCTCTTTCTCTGGGGGGTATGTTTTTCACAAAGGGAAGTTGAGGGGCACCCCAGCCCCAACTCCTCAGGGCTGCAAAAAACCCACTACTGGAGCTTTCCAGTCAGTGGAATCTGTTTCCTCATCTTGACCTATTAATTTTTTTCAATTTTAATACAAAATTATTATTATTTAATTTCCTTTTTTTTTTGAGACAGAAAAAAGAAAATTATGTCTCACTATGTTGCCCTGGGTAGAGGGCCTGTCGTCGCAGCTCACAGCAACCTGAAACTCTTGGGTTTAAGTGATTCTCTTGCCTTAGTCTCCCAAGTAGCTGGGACTACAGGTGCCCACCACAACGGCCAGGTTGTGTTGTAGTTGTTATTGTTGTTTAGCAGGCCCCGGCTGGGTTCGAACCCACCAGCTCCATTGTATGTGGCTGGCGCCCTAGCCGCTGAGCTACAGGCACCGAGCCTAATGTGGGAAGTTTTCAAATGTACAGAATAATACAATGGACACCTGTATACCCACCATACAGATTCCACAGGGAACATTTTGCCATATTTGCTTTATCCATATGTAAATTTTAAAATGATTTAAAAACAAATTGTAGATATCATGACACTTTACCTCAAAATACTTCAACATACGTGGGCATTCTCCCACATCCTTGTATCACCAGGGAGCTTGTTAGAAATGCAGAATCTCAGACCCATGTAGGCCTGAGTTAGAATTCTGCATTTTAATACATCTGCAGGTGATTCATATTACACATTAAAATTTAAGAAGCACTATCCTATGGAACCAATATACTATTTTCACACTTAGGAAAACTCAAGGTAATTCTCTAATCCACACCTTTACTGCTCTTGTCTTTTAAAAGCACTGACAGTTAAATGTTGATTTGAATTAAAAGCCTGAGATCACTCACTAGCTAAAATGCCTTTATTCCGCTGGTTTTTCTTTCCCCTCCTCTCTGTCTGCCTCACCCTTCCCTGCCCTTTCTTGTCCTTCCTGTGCCAGGGGAGCTCATGGACGGCCGAAGGGGCCTGGTCCCTTCCAATTTCGTAGAGCGTGTGTCCGATGATGACCTCTTGACCTCCCTCCCTCCGGAGTTGGCCGATTTGTCCCACAGCTCAGGCCCTGAGCTCAGTTTCCTGAGTGGAGGTGGGGGTGGCAGCAGCAGTGGGGCCCAGAGCAGCGGGGGACACAGCCAACCCAGACTGGAGGAGGAGGATGCAGGCGACGAACTCAGTCTGAGCCCCCCACCAGAGGGCCTGGGCGAGCCTCCTGCTGTGCCTTACCCCCGCCGCCTGGTGGTCCTCAAACAGCTGGCCCACAGTGTGGTGCTGGCCTGGGAGCCGCCTCCCGAGCGGGTGGAACTACACGGCTTCCATATCTGCGTGAATGGGGAGCTGCGGCAGGCCCTGGGACCTGGGGCGCCCCCCAAGGCTGTGCTTGAGAACGTGGACCTGCAGGCCGGACCCCTCCGTGTTTCTGTCCAGGCCCTGACCAGCCGGGGCAGCTCCGACCCTCTGCGCTGTTGCTTGGTGGTGGGTGCTCGGGCCAGACTGGTACCCAGCCAGCTGCGAGTCCATCGGTTGACAGCCACATCTGCAGAGATCACCTGGGTGCCCAGCAATAGCAACTTGGCCCATGTCATCTACCTCAATGGGGAAGAATGCCCACCTGCCCGCCCCAGTACCTACTGGGCCACCTTCTGCC
Organism: Perodicticus potto; assembly: GCA_963574655.1. Lineage (NCBI taxonomy): Eukaryota > Metazoa > Chordata > Mammalia > Primates > Lorisidae > Perodicticus > Perodicticus potto. Next base: position 12,809 of record CAUYRH010109446.1, on the reverse strand, counting down.
ACCTCCGGCCTGGCACACCCTATCAGGCCCGAGTAGAGGCTCAGCTCCCACCCCGAGGGCCCTGGGAACCAGGCTGGGAGCGACCAGAGCAGCGGGCTGCCACCCTGCAGTTCACCACACTCCCAGCAGGTATGCGGGCTTGGGCTCTGTGTCCATAACACCCAGGAGGCCAGGCCACGGGTGACACAGAGAAGGGAGATTGGAAACGCAAATCGGGCTGGTATCTCTGCAGGAAGTGTCCTGCATTGCTGGGTCTTGTGCTCCCTGCCCCCAGGGCCACCAGATGCCCCCCTGGATGTGCAGATTGAGCCGGGGCCCTCCCCTGGAATCTTGATCATCAGTTGGCTCCCAGTCACCATTGATGCTGCTGGTACCTCGAATGGAGTCCGTGTTACAGGCTACGCCATCTATGCTGATGGGCAAAAGGTATGGCCTGGAGACTCCACCCATCTGTACCCTGGGATTAGTGTGGGCCCCTCCTTGCTCAGAGGCCTATGCTTCCTGGCCTGGCACAGAGATGCCCAGTCCTGGCACTTGGGCACTGTGTGGCAGATATGTAAAGAGAATGGGCTCTGACAGCACATGACAGATTTGAAAACTGTGCCACCACTTGAACCCAAAGCCCAGGAGAATTAAATGAGATAGGCAGGCAAAGGGCTTAGCACCATGCCTGGCATAATGGCAGTCACTGCTGCTATTGTGTCCTCACACTTGGCTCTCTCAGCCTCCCCTTCCCTTCCTGTGTCCCCCTCATCGTGCAGATCATGGAGGTGGCCTCCCCCACAGCAGGCAGCGTGCTGGTGGAGCTGTCCCAGCTGCAGCTGCTGCATGTGTGCCGCGAGGTGGCTGTGCGCACTATGTCACCCCACGGCGAGTCAGCCGACTCCATCCCAGCTCCTGTTGCACCAGCCCTGGCTCTGGCTTGCCTGCCAGCCCAGATCTCCTGTCCCTCGCCACGACCAAGCCCAGAGGCCAGACCACCCCTTGCTGCAACCTCCCCGGGGCCTGAAAACCCCAGCCTTCCTCCCCAGCTCTCTGTCCCCCATGGAACTCAAGATCCCCCAGGAGGCCCCACAGCAAGCCCTCCCAGAGAGACACTGAAAGGGTCCCAGGAGGAGTCTCCAGCACCTTGTGCCCAGGTACCTTGTCTGGGGGGAGAGGAAGCAGGAGCAGGTTTGGAGAAGGCCTGTGGCCTAGGCCCTTCCTCAGTGCCTGCCATTCCAGGAGGCAGCGGGGGCAGCTGTGCTGGGTGCCTTGGAGGAGAGGAGAGGTCTCGAGCCAGCCCAGGGGGAGAGGGCCCCTGGCCCTGCAGCTCCCTCACTGGCTGAGCAGGAGGCCGAATGGACTTCAGGAGAGGCCTGCCCGGCACCCTGCTCCACCCAGGGAGTGGTGGCTCAGCGGGCACCAAGCCCTGAGGCTTGCCAAGGAGGAGACACAGGGTCTGGGCTGAGGCCCAGGGCTGAGGTAGGGTTGGGGACACACTATATTACCTCAGAGAATCAGGGCCTGACTCCCTGGCCCAGCTAGCCCAAAATCTGGCTGTTGTCTTTGCTTGTCTACTGCTCTGGTCCAGTGCTGACCCCTTTGTGCAGCCTGTTTCTTTGTATGTTTTTCTTCCCAGATTTCTCTGCCCAATTTGGTCCCTGCCCTTCCCCCACCCCCACCCCCTTGTGCACATCCCCATTCTGGGTGTGGCCCCTGCTCCCCTGCCAAGAGACCCTTGCTATTGTGGCTGGAGCCGACCTGCCTGGACCCCCTGGATCCCCCCTCCGTCCTCCTCTTTCTCCTCTTGTCTCACCTCTTGTAGAGGGAAGACGCAGCGGAGCTCAGCGCTCGTCTGGTGAATTCCCTTGTGGACCACGGCCGAAACTCAGACCTGTCAGATATCCAGGAGGAGGAGGAGGAAGAGGAAGAGGAGCTGGGTTCCAGGACTTGTTCCTTCCCAAAGCAGGTTGCTGGCAACAGCGTCAGGGAGGATGGGGCCAAGGTAATGGGGCTGAGAGGGGGTGGTGGGCCCCAGACCTCAGGCTCCAGGGGCCTCGACCCCCTGTGTCAGCAGCTGCTCCAGCCACCACGGAGTGCCACCAACATTCTAGGTGTGCGGCCTGGGCCCTGTCCTAAGCAGCAGTTTTCCTGGGAAGGAAAGGGGAGGAGTAGCTCTTTTCTGTGCCTTCTGTCCCTCCAGCTCCCAGAGGCAGTGCCCTGGCTAGGGAAGCTGGTGCCATCTGAGATCTTTGTGCTAGGAGCTTCTGGGAGGGGATGGGGAGACCTCTCCACTGTGACAGGCCTGGCCTGCTCTCTGATGCTCCTGTCCCCCATGGGTTGGTGCCTTTTTCTTGGGTATGCTTCCTAATTTTTCCTCTGGCCCTGCCAGGCGTGTGTGTAACTCTGTGCCAGACTCTGTTCCTCTGGTTCTTTCCTCTCAGGGGAAGCCATGGAGGGCTGTGAGTTGCCTCTAACCCCTGTCTGCATTTGGAGGCAAAGATCACAGCTCTCTCCTCTCCCCACACACCTCTCTTCCCTGCTGCTCCCTGCTCCCCATTCCCACCCCAGCCTCAGCCTGACCCCTTTTGTGAGACTGACAGCGACGAGGAGATCTTGGAGCAGATCCTGGAGCTGCCCCTCCAGCAGTTCTGCAGAAAGAAGCTCTTTAGCATCCCGGAGGAGGAGGAAGAAGAGGAGGAAGAGGAGAAGCCAGGGGCAGGCTCTTCATCCCGAGACCCTGGCCCACCTGAACCTGTGTTGCTGGGGCTGGGCTGTGACAGTGGTCTGCCCCAAGGACCTGGCCAGTGTCCCTTGTCTCCTGAGCCATCCAGGGCTGGGGACCACCTGGAGGACATGCCTGGGCTAGTTGGTGGAAGTGGCCGGAGGAGAGGAGGGGGTTCCCCTGAGAAGCCCCCAAGCCGCAGGCGGCCTCCAGATCCCCGCGAACACTGCAGCCGACTTCTCAGCAACGGCGGGTCCCAGGCTTCTGGACGACCAGGCCCCACGCGGGAGAGGGGTGGCCTCCCTGTGGTTGAGGGCACCAAGGGTGGACTAGAGGCTGGTGGGAGAGGGCGGCCTGGCTCTTCTCGGAGGTGTCCCCGTGGCCAGGCCCTGGAGTCTGGGCTAGCCAGTTGCCTCTCCCCCAAGTGCCTGGAAATCAGCATTGAATATGATTCGGAGGATGAGCAGGAGGCAGACAGTGGGGGCATCAGCATCACCAGCTCCTGCTATCCTGGAGATGGGGAGTCCTGGGGCACAGCACCTGTAGGAAGGTCCAGGGGGCCTGTGAAGGTCAATTCAGGCCCCAACCCCTACCTTTGCCTCCCGGCCTGGGAGAAAGGCGAGCCAGAACGGAGAGGCCACAGTGCGATGGGCAGAGCCAAGGAGCCACCCTCCCGGGTCCGTGCCGCTCCCCACCCTGGGCAGCCCCCTGCCTGCTGCCGCCTGGTGGCCCTGCTTGCTGCCCACCAGCCACTCCCATTCCACGCTGCCGCCTCCATCAGCAGAGGTGGGGCTGGGCCTCCGGGCTCCCTCACCTGCCTGCTGCCACCCGCATTCCATTGCTTTGCTGCTTCTGCTGATCGGAACTGGGATTCACACTATTCAGTTGTCACTAGTCACCGATGCTGCCATGGAGCAGGGTCACCCTTTCCTCTGCGCAGCTAATTACGGCTTTAAGACACTGACTGTGATGCCATGTCAAGTCACCCAACCCCGATGCTGATGGGAGGCCCTCCTCTCACACATTCCTTGGCTAAATCCAGTCACCTGTACCGCACTTATCTTCTGGGGCGGCGGGGAGGGGGTCTCCCCTCCTGCCCTTCCTCCCTCTGATGTCTCCAGCAGGCTAGGTCAAGGCTGCAGGAGAGGAACGCTGTGCTCATGTTCTGCTGTGCTGCTTATGCTGATGGGCCAGAGCAGGGGTGCGCGGGCGGGGTCCTCTCCCTGTGGAAGGGCCTGCCAGAGGGATGGGGCGTCACTTCTGCCATCTGTTGCCCTCTCTTTGCAGCCAGCAGAGACTGGAGAGCCCAGAGGGCAGGACAGCTCTGGGCGGAGGGGCCCCCAGAGGAGAGGGGCCCGAGCCCCCAGGCTGGGCACCACCGAGCTAGGTAAGCACGTGAAGGGGGCTGGGCTAGGCCTGTGGGGACTTTTCCTGACCCCTTGACCAGAGTCTACTGAGTCACTGCCCTCTTCCCACCTGTCTGCCTAGCCTTCCCAAGGAGCCCCCCAGAAGTGCTGCCTTACCAAGACCTACCTGTCAGGGTCTTTGTGGCACTGTTTGACTATGATCCTGTGTCAATGTCACCCAACCCTGATGCTGGAGAAGAAGAGCTTCCCTTCCAGGAGGGTCAGATCCTAAAGGTAACTGCCTCTCTGGGTCCAGAGCTCCAAACCGGCTAGCCAGGTCTTCCCTCCTCCCTCTCTTCCTCCACCGGAGGCGCTGTGGTGGAGAACACAGAGCCAGACCATGTGGTTTGGACCCTGACTCTGCCGCTTCCTGCTATGTAATCTCGAGTAGACTACCTGAGCCTGTGGGGCCTGAATTCTCTCACTGGTAAAATGGGGATATTATTAGGGTACCTTACGGGGTATTGTGGATTAAAAGATTCAATGTACATAAAGTGCTTGAACTGTCTGGCACACAGTCAGCACAATATAACTGTTTGCTGCTAACATTACTATTTTTATTATTCCTCCAAGTATTGATTGAAGGCTCTTCACTGTTGCTCTGAGGTTAGGGAGATCCAGGCTAGGGTAGATGGAGGGGATGGCCCTGTAGATAGTGGAGGAGGATGATACACAAAGGACTGTTTTCTCTTACCCCTGTGATCCCATTCTTTGCTATTTTCCCCCTCTTCTGTTCCATGGCCTACAAAAGGGAGAACGTGCTTCTGTAGTTCCATGTGGGGTGTTGCCAGGGTTTAGAGCCTGGGGGCACAGGGGAGAGCTGAACCGGCTTCCTGCAACAACTAGTCTTTGCTTCCAGGTGTTTGGGGACAAGGATGCCGATGGCTTCTATCGGGGTGAAGGTGGGGGCCGGACAGGCTACATCCCCTGCAATATGGTGGCTGAGGTGGCTGTGGACAGTCCTGCCGGGAGACAGCAGCTCCTCCAGCGGGGTTATTTGTCTCCAGACACTCTCACTGAGGGCTTAGGTATGTCCTGTTGCTGTCTCAGCCCCATCTCCTACTACCCCAGTTCCAACTCCATCCCACCCTGAACGATTGGCGTGTCTGGGGTATTCCAGTTACCAGAATCTAGCAGAGCTGCCGGGTTTTGCAGCCACACCTATGGGCTGGTCACCTGGGGGAGACTTGCTGAGGGGACGGGCCTGCTACGAGAGCATGGTGGTGCTCGTCAGGAGTATGGGGCCGTGGAGGTCAGATGGGGCTCTTGTCTGGGATGGGAGATGAATGCCCCCCAGAAATGAGCCCAGGAATCCTGGCCCAGCCCTGAGAGGAAACTGTGGAGTCGCTGTCCTATCCCATCACCTCCCCTGCCTCAGTTTCTCTCTTGTATATACTTGCCTTCCTGGATCAGGGAATGGTACCTTTGTGTACTCCACAACCCGCATAACTGGGCCTCCTCCCAAGCCCCGTCGCTCCAAGAAAGGTGGGTAAGACCCTACTCTCCCTCCGGTGCCTGTGAGAGTATTTGTGGGGGTGGGGGAGGTGCTGCCTGGCTTTCTGGGGGACACCTGTGGGGTTTCAAGCAGGTAGGCAGACCTTCACCCACATTCACTCTCCCTGGGAGGGACTTTGTTCCAGTGGGGATGGGGTTTGGTTTGTGGAGACCTCTGCTCCCAAAGGTACCTGACCGTGTCTCTGTGCAGACGGGAGCAGCCGTTTACCCTCTCTGGGCCTTAGTTCACTACCAGAGCCAGCTTTTCGGTCTGGTAGTGTGTATACTTCATATCAGAGTGAGCATCTGTCTGCTCTCCCTGCCCCGGGCTGGAGTAAAGAGGGAAGGGAGGGATGGGCTCATGGGCACGTTCTTTTCACAGCTGAGTCTGAGGGCCCTGCTCAGCCCTGTCCAGGTGAGGGCCATCCCTGGGCAGGGGAGATGGGGTGGGTGGCCCCTTTGGCTTCTCAAGGGCTATAGCTAGCAAGGAGGTGGTGTTTGGGGGTCAGCAGGGGTCCAGTGGAGAGGAAAGTATGGGATGGAGGTTCTCAAGAGAGTCCTGAGTCTTCTCCCCCTCCCCCTTGCAGGCCCCCCCATGCTGATCCCCCCTGTTGACTTAAAAGCTCCCCGCTCCATGGTGGCTGCATTTGACTACAACCCCCTGGAGAGCTCCCCCAACATGGACGTGGAGGTGAGGACCCTCAAAGCCAGTGAAGGGGGCGGTGGCAGGGCCTCCCGGGGCCTGATGCTACTCCTCACTCTCAACAGGCGGAGCTGCCCTTCCGTGCAGGGGATGTCATCACTGTGTTCGGGGGCATGGATGACGACGGTTTCTACTATGTGAGGACATTGTGGGAGAGGGTGCAGCGTACCCCAGCTCACCAGAGTTGGGCAGGGGGGTGGGCAAGAGATCCTGATGGCAATCTGGAGGAATGGGACAGGTCACCTTCCCTTGACAGTGATTGTGGCCCCAGGCTGTTTCCAGGGGCCTCTTTGTTTATCTCGGCCTCATAAACCTCTCCTCCCCAGGGGGAATTGAATGGACAAAGAGGCCTGGTTCCATCCAACTTCCTGGAGGGCCCTGGGCCTGAGACGGGAGGCTTGGACAGGGATCCCCGGACACCCCCGGCTGAGAGTCAGGTCAGTGGGGAGCAGAGCTCCAGGCTCAGCAGCTGGGCTCCACCCTCCTGCCTTGGTGGTGGGACTGGGATGGCTTGTGGGAGGGGTGTGGCTGGGGAGAGGACACAGGTCAGCACCGTGCCTAGGGCAGAGCTGCTGAGTTGCCACCAGTGGGGAGCCCCGGTAGGCAGCTCCCCCACAGTGTGTGCCCCTCTCTACCCCAGGCCATCTGACACAGCGGGGGCAAGTGAGGGGGCCCTGTGGAAAAGGATGCCTCTTGCCCCCCCACTAGCCTGTCATAGCCCCTGCTTCTGGTGCTCTGTCCTGCTGGGTCTTCCAGCCTCCCAGGTGCCTTTGGAGACCAGTTGCTGAGCAAGTCCTGCTTGCTGGGTTCTTCTCCTTGGGGGGTTGGAGGGCAGTTAAGCTCCTGCCTCCGAAGGCAGGGAGATGGTGAGGAGGCCCAGCCAGAAAACCCAGGGCTTCCATGTGCAGTAGGTCTTAATGCAAAGGTTGTGCCCAGCGGGGCCCACCCTGCCCCTGGGCCACCTGGTGACTGAGTGGACAGCATGTGGGTCTGTCAGTAACCCGTCTCCTCTCTTTGTTCCCTGTTCTCAGAGAACGAGGAGGAGAAGAGTCCAGTGCTAGATGGAGATAGATATATGTAGAGAGAGCAACATGTAAGTGGGGGGACTGGCCCCCTCTATCCGATGTGCCTCCCACTCCCACTTGACCCTGTCAGAAGGGGCTCTTTTGTCTCAAGTCCTGAGGCTGACCTGGCTTTTCCATCTTCTTCTGGGGAATGGGAGGGAGACCCTGCCATGAGCCAGACTGGCATGTGGGGCTCATCTCTCCCCCTCCCTGCTCCTCTGTCCCCTCCTCTTGCCTCTACCCTGGGCAGTGCCAGCTGCCATAGGATTACACGTCATCTTAGTATGTGATGTCCCATGTTAGCTGACGCCTCCTCTCCTATCACACATGCGGTTTATGGAACACCGTGTGACATCCATTTTATGACTCATCAGCGGTATTATGATACTACATGACTGTGGTATTATAACATTGTGATTATTTTTGGTGACGGGATGTCGCTGCAAGGTGCCCTGTTCCTAGGCCACAAAGGAGCACTGCCTGGGTGGCCCTAAGGCAGAGGGAGTAGCTCAGGGTTGCAAAAGGAGCTCAGCGGAGATTCAGGGAAATGCTACGTGAGGGGAAGGGTGGCCTCCAGAGCTTGTGGTGAGGGCTGAGCGACACCGTGGCTGTGAGTCTCTCAGCCATGCCCATGTGGCTCCGTGCAGTCCTCTCAGAGGCCCTTTGGGGAGAGTCCCGATCTCCCTCCCCGTGGAGTGGGCACTGGGTTCACTCCCTGCAGGCCAGAGGCTCCACCTCTGCGGGGTTGGAGGAGGATGCTCCTTTTGACTAGCAGGCGCTGTAGAAACTGCCTTCCCTGGAGGGACAACTGCTTCTGAGCAGTCCCGTTCTTGGACTCCCTTTCTTGGGAGTTGAAGGCACTCACCCTGAGGGGCAGTTTCTGAGAACTCTGGAGCTCTGTCAGCCTAGCACCCTGTAAGGAGACGGAAAGGAGCTGGTGTTGGGTCACAGGGAGCAAAGCAGAACCGAGACTGCATCCCGTGGAACTCCCAGCTCAGTGCTCCCTGGGCACCATCCCTGTCCTTTCTGTGCTGTGTGTCCGGCCAGCGGTTGGGTTGCGCTCTCTGGGCTTCGGGTCTGTGATCTGTGAGGCTGCAGAGGAGTCAGGAGTGGGGCAGGGAATTGGGCCCTGACTGTGTCCCTTCTCTCTCACCTTCCAGGACTGGGCCAGCACAACACAGAGGCTGCTGATGCACCCAGGCTGGCCCTGTGCCCCCAGCCCTGGCAGCCTCCCCAGGATTGATCTGGGGGAGCCACAGGGCGCAAGTGAGAAGGTGCGGGGCCTTCTTTCCAAGGGGAAGCAGCTCCTCAGGAAACTGGGCTCTAGGAAGGAGTGAAACCATGGCCCACCATGCAGGCAGAAGCAGCCGGAGGCCCACAGATGCCCTCAGGGCACTGTCCTGGCTGAGCAGGGGGGGCTCCGTCTGGGCCCTGAATTCCTGTTCTTCTGAGTTAACACTGTGGCACTTGGATGGGAATCAAATAGACTTGGTGATGGTCAGAGCTGGATGAATCCTTAGTGATGAACCCTCTAAGATGGGCACCTTACTCTTACAGGAGGGGAAACTGAGCCCTATAGAGAGGTCTGGACACAGGGCTCCTGCCTTCTTGTCCACCAGCTTGCCTCCTCCTGGCTCCCACCAAACTTTGCTAGACCCTTCTCACTTCCAGGACGAGGACCCTGGAGGAAGAAAAGGACCTGTCCCTTCTGATACTCTGGCTGTCCTGATCACGTCTTCCCTCCCCTAAAGGAAAGTTTGCACTGGATTCTCCTCGAGCGTCCTCCCCAGCGGGCAGGCGGGAGCCATGTATATATGTACATACTCAGTGCCTCAGCCCAGCTTCCTCCATCTCGCTTCCACCGCACAGGCCCGGGGGAGGAGAAAGGCCGTGCCAAAGCAGGCCTCATCCTGCCCCATCGTGCTCCACCCTCCCTGCCAGGCCTCCTGGCCCCGGCGTGGTCCCTGCCCAAAGACCCAGGGGACCAGTGGGCAGAAAGCAGGAGTTGGGTTTGCCTTATTTTGCTCATTGGATTCAACTTCTCTTTTGCATCATTTTTCTCTGGCCCCTGTCGGAATCCAGGGCTGGGGAAAAGGACAGATTTATGAAGCTATTTTCATACATTTCCTGTTCAGAGTGGGTAGGGTTCTCCACCCTTCCCTTAACCATCCCGTGCCCCGCCCCCTGGCTGGGTGAGTGTCTCTTTGCATGTTTCCTCTGCTGTGGTGGGAGATTGTTTGAGCCCCCACCCCAACTTGGTCTCCAGGAGTATGGAATGGTGGGGGCATTTGTTTAAAAAGACATTTTATTATAATAAAGTCTATTTTCATAAAATCTATGCTGGCCAAGGACCTCTTGGAGGGGTGGGTCATTCTGGGCTTTGGACTCTTGATTTTGGAACCCAGAAGTCACATGTGAAGGGCAACTGGGGCAAAACTTAGTCAACACCAAGCAGCTTTTGAGTTTCTTTTCCTCAGAGGAAAGTCTGGCAGCTCCCTGAGCCCCTGGTTACAAGGCCAAATGTTGGGGTTGGGGCAGGGATGTGCAGAGAGAAAGAGACCGGGAAAAGGGCACAGAGGGAACATGAACGGAAGGCTTAGTTTCAAGATGCCGGACTGAACACAGGCTCCACTCTTCCTTCCCCCATACAAATGCACAGAAATGATAGATGTGAGGAAACAGGACAAATAAGCAAACAAACACTATACACAGTTCCATTCGAAGGCAGGAGGGAGACTCAATAGGCTAGAAATAGCAGGATTCTGCAAAAGACGGAAAACAGCTGGGCATCCGTACTCAGAAACCTCAGAGCAGGGTGAATGTGGGAGAGTTCTGCTTGTTGCTCTGGGCCTACAGGTGATGCAAATGGGCAGATGAGACCCCAGGGGCTACTGACAGTGGGATTAGTTGAGTTCTTAATTGATCAGGTTAACTGACAGTTGCAAATTCTCCCTCTCCCATGGACCAGGAGCAAAGATGAGGATGTCTGCCCTCAGATGAGAACAGTGGGGCTGGTAGCATGGATCAGAGACCAGGTGGTCCTTTAGGGGTCTGGCAACACCTGGCAGAAACAGGACACATTGCTGCCCAGGTGAGGAGCCAGCACACTACCGCGTATTGTGCCCCTCTCCCTCTCACTGAGCCCCTCTGAGTCCTGGCAGCTCTTCCCACCCAGCCGGCCAGCAGGGACTCTCCATCCACACCAGCCAGGACACAATTAAGACTCAACAGACATTTGAGGAAAGTCAACTCTGTTAAAAGAGACGACAAGTGGGAATGGGAAAATATATTCACAAGTCAATAAAACATTAGGAGAGAGCTCTAAAAAGACTATAGTTATCGTTGGGTAGATAAAAGAAGGAATTGTATATGTAAAACAAGAACAAATAGTTATGAAAAAGATCCCCTAATACAGATCTTGAAAACTAAAAAAGTTGTTTTGTTTTTTTTTTTTTTTTTTTTTTTTTGGTTTAAAAAAAACCCCAATATATGAGTGAAAAGCATATGGTTCATACCTGGAGAAAATTAGTAAGCTTGAAATTTGAGGTAAGGAATTCTCCTGGAGTGCTATACAAAAGATTAAAGAAATGAACAAAACGAAAGAAAACTCATGCATGGGAGATGGAGTCAACAGTTTCAACATCAGTTTATAAGACGATGTCTGAGCAAAATCGACCTCCAGTTCAATGTTAAGTAGGCATAGTGAAAGCAAATATCGTTGTTTTGTTTCTAATATTAGGGGAAAAGCATAGAAGAAATAATGGCTGTAAATTTTCTAGAACTGAAGAGGTAGATCCTTACATTCAAAGAACTCAAGTAAAATTTGTACCGAAATAGAATGCATAAATGTCTAGTACTTAGAGATGTATTTAAAATTTAAAAGATATCTTTTGGGCGGTACCTGTGACTCAGAGAGTAGGGCACCAGCCCCATATAACAAGGGTGGCGGGTTCAAACCCGGCCCAGGCCAAACTGCAACAAAAAATAGCTGGGCATTGTGGCAGGCACCTGTAGTCTCAGCTTCTCAGGAGGCTGAGGCAAGAGCATCCCTAAGCCCAGGAGCTGGAGGTTGCTGTGAGCTGTGACGCCACAGTACTCTACCAAGGGCAACCAAGTGAGACTCTGTCTCAAAAAAAAAAAATTTTTTTTTTTAAAGATATCTTTTATGGCCGGGTGTGGTGGCTCACACCTGTAATCCCCGCACTCTGGGAGGCCGAGGCTGGTGGATTGCCTGAGCTCAGGAGTTTGAGACCAGCCTGAGCAGAAGCCAGGCGTTGTCATGGGCACCTGTAACGCTGAGGTAAGAGGATTGCTTGAGCCCAGGAGTTTGAGGTTGCTCCAGCTATGATAATGCCCTGGCACTCTAAGATATCTTTTATGATTTAGGAATCTGTGCATTTAAGAGACATGAAAACTTGTTTATTGTTTGGGGGGGGAAGGTTGATATTTAATTTGAGTAAAAGTTTGATTTATATATATATATATTTTTTTTTTTTTTTTTGAGACAAAGTCTCACTATGTCTCCCTCTGTAGAGTGCTGTAGCGTTACATTTCATGGCAACCTCAAACTCTTGGGCTTAAGTGATTCTCTTGCCTCAGCCTCCCAAGCAGCTGGGACTACAGGCGTGCGCCACAATACCCAGCTAATTTTTTGTTGCAGTTGTCATTGTTGTTTAACTGGCCCGGGGCTGGGTTCGAACCCTCCAGCCTTGGTGTATGTGGCCAGAGCCATAACCACTGTGCACCGGCACAGAGCCTAACATACCTTTTTTAATGCTTCGTTTTTGAGGCTGTTTTCCCTAAACAATATCTGTTATATGTGATTGAACGTTATTTAAAGCAAGTTGATTATTGTAACCTCAGATTTAGTTACAAAGCACTTTTTTTTTTTTTTATTAAATCAAAACTGCGTACATTAGTGCAATCAAGGGGTACAATGTGCTGGTTTCATCTACAATCTGAAATGTTTTTATCAAACTGTTTAACATAGCCTTCATGGCATCTTCTTTTTTCTTTCTTTTTTTTTTCCCCCAGTGGTAAGACAGAATTTATTTACAGAAAAGAATACAGAAAACACTAAAGCTCCTGGTAGAGAGACAACTCAAGTGGGGAGAGAAAAGCTTTCTGTTTCTCTCACAGTCTTTCCCCATCTCCCCCAATAGGCTTTTAGTCTCGGGGAATATATAGGTATATGGGTTCCTTGGCCAGGAAACAAATGAACACAGTCCCTTCCACCTGGGGCAAGTTGAATGAATGTATCAATGAACAAACACAGTCCCTTCTGCCTGGGCAAGGTGAATGAATGTATTAATGAATGGACACAGTCCATTCATGGAATTGAGGCCTAGGAAATTCACATGAAATTGACCTAGGCATAGGAAATGGGGGTTCCACATTTAGTCCTAAGTGTAAAGTGAAGGAGACACCAAGGCACA